>JAUZNK010071198.1:0-14021 GCA_035046665.1 Euphysa ruthae
CTTACTTACTTACTTACTTACTTACTTACTTACTTACTTACTTACTTACTTACTTACTTACTTACTTACTTACTTATAATGTGCACAAGTGCAATCTATGTCTTTGCATGCTTACATTGTGTGTTTACCTATGTTTTTCATAGAGAGAAAACAAAATTAACCTAATATGAACACTCAGTTCTTGGTTGCTAAGGTGAAATTAAATCATTGCAAGTCCTTATAGATATTTTCAGAACTTTGACAAGAATAATTTGTGTTTATAAAAAAATACCCCAAATCCTAACCTGAGTAATATAAAAAGACTGATTGTGGTTAAACCTCATGAGTGAACTGATATCTGGCAACTTAAAATTACTTCCCGTGAGAAATAATTACTCCTCTCACAACTACATATTTCATTATTATATTAAATTACACACACAAGAGCCTGATCGCACCTAATTTTTCATTTGCAAGATTCTTATTAAAACTGAAAGTGTCTACACCTACAGGCATTTAATTTCACAGCTTTAGACTCTAATTACATTTAAGAGTTTTACTGCTTGAGAGTTATATTACTCTTTCTGAGAGGATAAGAAACATGGGTTTGAAACAAAAAACTACTTGGTTTTAAAAAAAAGAATTTATGTCATATCCAAATTTCGTATGAAATACTCACCTCAATTTATTAATTGATTTTTGTTTTATTGTTTTATTATTAGCGGATTCTAACAAATTGGAAAAGGGTAGAAAACAAAGGACAAAACTATTCTAAAAATCAACCAAATGGATGATAAAACAAAGCAAGAAATATCTAAACATAAATTTTAAACTTAAAGCAATCCTACATGAAATAAATTTTTTCTCAAAATATAAAACACACTGTATCATTGTGCATCAATTTTATCCTTACACACAAGATCAGTTTGGTGTGAGTGGGTAATAAAGTGTGTAATAAATTCTATTATGCTATTCTTTTATTTTTTGGACTATAAAAATGCACCGGTGTTGGCTTTGTTTTACTCATTTTACTAAAAAAACTTATTCCTGAAGAAATACAAAGTAAATACATTATCAAAATGTTTATAAATAAAATTATGGTGAAGTCCACATATCACAGCTGGAATGCACTGTTTCAGAATTTAGTGCAATGACGTGATTTGATATTAAGTTTTCACTGTATGGAAATCATCTAAAATTGATTTTATTTAACATAAGTGGACATTGCCTTATAAGGTGCTGCTTCAAAATTATTAAATAATCTAAATAAATAGAGAAAAAACAGTATTGTTCTGATTTCAACTATTTATAAAATATCGCTTTTGGCTCTGTAACATTTCAGCTGTTTGAGACATAATTATTTCTAACAAAAAAATGTAAGATAAAAAAAAAATTAATAAAATTTCAAAAATCTAGTTTTTACGTTTAAAACAATACTTTGACTCGAGCTCAAACTTTCAAAAAACTGTGAGCAATGTTTTTAGCATTAATATATAAATAACAATAAATTAATAATAATAATTAATAAAATAATAAATTGAATCAATTTATTTATTTTATTTTTTCATTAATTTTATTAATTTTCAAAAATTTATTTTCATGGCATTTCCATATCAATCCTGATTTCTTGTTTAATAATTCTGCTTGGAATTTTTAAGAGCATATTTGAAATTTTTCTTGTAGGAAAAGATGACATGTTTTCAAAGGATTGTTATAAGGTGGTGCTTTTAAAATGGACCACAATAATTTCGGAGTTATTTTTCCCCTCTCTTTCATTTCCTAGACATAGCTTGAAAGAGAAGTATTTTTTGCATATTTGTTGCTCTTTGTTTTTATACAAATTTTGTCTGGTTTATTGGAAATCAAAGCAATAAATTACAAATCATGTCAGTAGCTCCACAACTTCTGTCCATAGGAAAATTTCTTTTTGTCTACAATTGCAGTTTAGCTGCATTAATTCAATTTTTTGAAGTTAGCTTTTTCTTGTGCCTTTTAATAATCCTATGTACGTTTCATGTGCAATTGTAACTTAATTTAATTGAGTAGTGCTTACGCAAATTGAATTTCAAAAAGATGAGTTTCTAATTTCTCTAGTGAAAACGTGTTCAACTTTCAACACACACTTTATTTTGCATGTTAAAATGGAAATATGCAATATTTTTGTGACAAACAAAACTTACTTTGTGGAAACTTATTCGTCAGATGGCTTTAATGTTTTAATTTATGCCAAAATTTAGAACTTTTATTTTTCTTGATATTTTAGCAAATAAAAAAATCAACTAATGAACATTTATATCAAAGTAAGATAAAATAAGAAAGCATAATAGTAACACATGTTTTTGCAACATTTTAACAAGTAAAACTTACCACGCGGGCATTTATATGTAGAAGGTTTCGGTGTTTTGATTTCAGCATAGTCGGGACAGTAATAACCTTTCTCACACTGTCCTGTTGGAGCAGCCAAGCCGGCCGTTTCACAATACATTCCAGGATCACAAGGTACGCAATCACTTAGTTTTTGACCTCCTGCAGATTTATGAAGAGTTCCTGCAAGACATTTAGAATCACTCTTAGCACCTTCTAAACAATAAGACCCCGAAGGACACAGTTTGTTGATACTATCATTGGGAGATGGAATTTTTGCACCAGATATACAGAGGAAACCAGCTGTGCAGTTACCAGTAGGAAATGACTGCCCTGCATAGGAGCAGTACGTACCAGCTGAACATGCTAAACAATCACTAGAACTTTTTTTATCCGGGAAAGGATTATAACTCCCTGGTGGGCACAAAATTCCTGAAGAGTTTGACATCCCAAGTTTGCAATATGATCCAGTAGGACAAGGGTCAGGAGCTGACATACCATATTTTGAACATACTTTTCCAGCAGGACATGGCAAGCAATACGCTGCTCGTACAGTAGGAGAATATGTCCCTGGAATACATTTTTGTTCTACAATGGCACCTTCTATGCAAAAGTGACCAATCGGACAAGCATAGCCTGTGTAATTGTCACTTGGTGAAGGTGTTGTTGAACCTAAAAAGGCATTAAAAGCATTAAAAAATTATCCTAAAAATTTATTTTTCAGGAAAAAAAATGGATAAATATCAATAAAGTCTACAAAGTATAAACTGAGTATAAACTGAAGACCTAAAACAATGAAATCATAATGACTATTTGAAGAATAAAAATGGTAGACTTAAAACTCTACATTACCACTAAAACTCTTCAAAAATATAAGTTTCTTTCCATGAACAGAAAAAACATGATTATTCCCTAGTGCATATAATGAGTTATTTATTTTATCAGATAGAAAGAAAGTTCTATTATAAACTATCAAAAAAGTTTTTGTTGTTTAGCGACACAAAGATTTTATCTGACAATTATATTATGATATTTAGATAAAATTTACTTAAATTTATTTAAACATTTAAATATTTTTTTCTTTTTATCAATTTTTCATAGAAATACTTTAGGTTGTAAAAATATAAACGTAAATAATAATTTAACACATATAAATAATCATTTCAGACATATAAATAATGATTTCAGATATAGGCTTTTAAAATATTTTTAATTGGTTGATTTAATTGACCATTATTTCAAAGATCAGTATTTAAAACAAGCCTAAAAAACTTCATTATTGTTATTTAATTGTAAGAAGGGTAAAAATACATTTCGTATTAGTATCCTTAAGTTTTGGCATAGAATATTTAGAATGTTGACCAAAATTTCTAAAAAGAAATTACTTGAGAAAAATAAAAATTATCAAAAAAATTGAGCAACAGAGGAGGTGGCATTAATATGAAAACATCAGTCCCAGCAAATTCATAATTTATCGTAATTTATCATAATTTAATATTATTTATCATACCGTTTGTTTATCAAACAACACTTGCATAATTTATTACAGTGTTTTGAAAGCATTATTATCAATTTATATAATCGTAAATAGAATTTAATAACATAAATAAGTTCGCAGAATGTTTTGAGACAACAGTACGAGGATAAATAAAAGATTTCTTGCCACATTACTATGTTGGATATATGATGTACATGTATGTACAAATGGAAAGCACGTCTCAGTTAAAGCAGCCAAGGAAAAACATCAATTAGTTTTTTCCAGGCTGAAATATAAAAATAAAAATGAGAAAGACGTAATTTTTTGTCTAAGATTCAGCATGTTTACAACGCCTGGGTCTGGTAAAGTTTTTAAGATTCCAAAAATAAAAAAATCTATCCAAATAAAATATTTCTTCATCAAAAATTTTAGCACTGGGCCAATAAAACTTTCCAAATTTGCGACATAAAAAAAATAATCAGAAATAAATTGAAATATTCTGACAGAATTGCAATGTATTTTTCTAGAAAATAAACAAAATTATCATTTTAGGACCACAAATTTCAGGGCCAGTACATGACATAAGTAACTTTCATTATGTCTGATGTGTCAACAAAATCTTAAAAATTTTTGCAAAATCCTTCGAGACATTTTGAAATATTTCCAATCCTGAAATAACAAAAAATTATTTGTGCTAAGTAAAAAACAATTATAATAATAATAATAATAATAATAATAATAATTACGACTTACGACTTTAAGCAAATTAGAAAAGAAGAATTCATCGAAAAAGTTTATTAATGTCTGCACTTGATGTGCATTGTAGAGATGTTTGATTCATATTTAAAGTTTATTGTAAGACTTTAACTAAGACATATTAATTTCGCAACAAACATGCTTAAAAAACAGGTCTAATCATTCACACCAGACATCAAATTGGTATGCAACATACGATTTAAGAAACGATTGAGTAAAGAAACAAACAAACACTGATAAACAAATATAGGAAATTTCCTTGGATCCCTATGTCTTTTCCATTGGTGTAAAGATTTTTTAAACATAAAAAACATTCTAAAACAGTTCGCAAGGAAATTTATAACTAACCTTGGATGCATATGTATCCTGCATTACAGTTCCTTTCTAATACGCTCACACCTTCATTTGGGTCGCACCATTTTCCAGCACTACATGGCTGACAAGCTATCTCACTTTTACTTCCTTCGGTCTTTACAAAAGATCCAGCAGGACAAGGAGAGGGCTCGTCAGAGCCCTCTAAACAGAAATGACCAATAGGGCATATATTCTGCATTTGTGTGTCTGATCCACCAGTGCAATAATATCCAGCTGAACAAAGTCCTTCAGGTTTCGTCAATGCATACTGTGCACAGTAATACCTAGTAAATAATTTTCCGGTAAATAAAACTTATTTAACACTCATTCGTACTCATTCGTACGTTTTAAATTAATCAAACAATCTAATCATTAGACATCATTGCAAGAATTAAAAAAACTTGAGTATTGAGTATTATGCAACAGCACTAGATCCAAAACTGCTACAGAAAAATGTAAAAAGTAAAAATCATTGAAATTGGAAATTCCGTCATATAAAAAATTTCAGCATTGTTTAAACTTAATATTTTAGAAAAATTTTAAATTTGTTTCATGTTTTGTGAGTCCAATGAGTCCAAAATAAAATTTTCAGGTGCTTTCAAGGTTCAGGGTTCTCAGAAAACTGATTAATTTTTATTTATTGCTTTAAATGATAAAAATATGCACCTGTTTCATCATTGATTAAACCTAACCCTAATGCACCAGTTTGATTAAACCTAACTATAATGCACCTGTGTGATTAAACCTAACCATAATGCACCTGTTTGATTAAATCTAACCATAATGCACCTATTTGATTAAACCTAACCGTAATGCACCTGTCTGATTAAAACTAACCATAATTTACCTGTTTGATTAAAACCTAACCATAATGAGAACCAATATAATTGATGAAAAATGGTTATTTAGCTCATTTGTATAAAAGTGTCCTTCATTAAGAACTTATGTTATACTTTGAAAATTTTAATTTTAAAATTTCATCAAATAAATACTTTGAAAATATCAATTTTTAATCAATTTTTTTTAAAAACTGTATTTTATCTTTATTGTAATTTTCCTACTTTTTAGGGCATTTCTCACATTCTGAGGATGCATTTAACCCTGTTCTGTTTGACCAAGTGCCAGGAAGACAACCAAACTCAGTAGCATAACGTGTTTTAGCCGGGCAGTAATGTCCAGGTGGACACAATCGTCCATCAAGGTTAATAACAGCTGCATCTGTATTGTCACAAAAATAGCCAGCGTAACAGTCTTTACATTCATCAGAGCCATTATTGTTTTGAAAAGTTCCACTTTCACATCGATGGGGGTACGCAAATCCTACATTGCAATAATGTCCAGTTGGGCATATAAAATTACTTGGCTTTCCTTCTGATTGCCCGGGAGGGCAGTAATAACCTGGTTCACACATTAAACCATGTTTATCCATACCTTTTTTGTCACAGTAAAAACCAGCAGTACATGGTAAACAGACCGATTTTTCCATACCTTGCTCTGCAGAAGAAAAGCTACCAGCAGGGCATGCTTCAGGAATTTCAGTTCCACCTTCACAAAAATGTCCTGGTGGGCAAGCTATTTCAGATGGGCTTGATGACCCAATTGGGCAAAAATACCCAGGGGCACACTCCCCAGTGGGATAAGCTAATGAATCTGTCTGGCAATAGCTTCCACCTGTGCAGTTTACCATGCCTGATGAGCCGTTAGGGCAGAAGTATCGCTGTTTACAAACAAACTCAGGAGGTTTAGGAGACTTGTTACCTCCAGGACAAAAATAACTACCATAACATTTTCCAGTAACATTTTGATTACCACTTCCTTCACAGTAGTAACCACCCAAGCAGGGAAGACATGCTGTACTATTTCGAGCTCCACTCTCAGGGTTATATGTACCAGGTGGGCAAGGATATTCCAATTTAGACTTTGTACCAATTGGACAGTAGTACCCTGCAGGACAAACATTAAGAGAATACTCTGCTGTATGGTCATAACAGAAAAACCCAGCCGGACATGGCGTACATACTTCTGCTCCTCTGCTACTGTAGCTACCAGGAGGACAAGCTAAGGAAAACATGATGTAAATAATGAGAATCTATGTAAAGGAGAGAATTTGATAAAGATATCAAAAATTATATTGACAACAAAAAATAGATGAAAACAAACCCAATAAAAATTACAAAATGTTTGATAACTTAACCAAATTAGAAGAGATAAAATTTCTTACCGTTACAGTAGAATAAAATACTTACTTCAGAAAAAACAAATTTTTTGATCTTGATAAGATACCAAGTTATTCTTTAATATTCTAGTCTTTTTATCATAACAAATGCAGCAAAAATAGCAAATACAATAAAGAAAACGTAAGAAAAAAAAAACAAAGCATGCTGAAATAATCTAAAATTTGTTTTCTAAAAACTAATAATTTCTTAATCACTTCTATACAGAAATTGTTTCTGAAAATATTTATGATCCAGCATGAGTATTTGCAAAATATGCTTCAGGTTGATTTACACTGCACAAACCTAGATATGTTTCGCTTCCTCTACTACACCAGTAACCAGCTGGACATATACCACCAACACTTTGATGAACAGACATGATTGGGCAATGTGTTAAATTTGTTAGTTCAGGACTACTGGAATGACTGCCTGATACGCAATAATATCCTGGGTCACATTCACCAACTGCTTTGATCAAACCACTCTCATTACAAAATTTTCCACTTGTACAAGCAAGGCATTGGCGCTCTTCAGATAATCCAGTATCAGGACCATATGTACCAACAGGGCAAGGTGTCCAATTCATTCCAGTGCCATTTTTACAATAGTATCCTTTGGGACATTCAGCAATGCCTGACGTAGGATCACCTATATTAGATAAGCAGTTTCAGCTTTAGCAATTACTCTATAAAATGTAAAAACCATTAAAGCAAATATTCAGTGATAAATAAATAATTCTTAGAAAATAGAAAATGGATAAATTATAGCAAGAATCACAAAGAAAGGTTTGCAATTAGTAAACCTGAAAAAAGGTAAATGTAAAATGAGCATTTGTATTATTCATGTATCAAGAGTTGCTAGACTAAACATTTAAAAATCACTTGTCAAATGCAAAATCTATAAAAACAAATTACACATACCAGGAACAAGTGGGGTACAATAGAATCCACCAGGACAAACTAAACATGAATGAGCATTTATTTTACTGGTATAAAAACCTTCACTGCATTGCTTTGGTTCGCTGCTTCCCTCTGGACAATGCATTCCTAAGGGACAATTAAAAGCCATAGATGTATTGCTGCCAGTTGGGCAATAATATCCTTGTGCACAACGCCCAGTTGGTTGAGTAAGTCTAGTTGAACTGCAGTACCATCCCTTTTCGCACTTACGACATTCTGATGATTTTGTAAGCCCCGTACTATTTGAAGCTGTACTTATCGGGCATACTTTCGGGAACGTCGTACCGATTGGACAGTAATGACCTTCAAAACATATGTGTTGCTTTGAACTTGAGGAGTTTTGTAAACAGTAGTAACCAGCTTCACATAAACCAACTGGAGCAGTGAGACCAGTAGAGTTACAGTATGAGCCACCAGGGCAAGGATGACACTCGAAAACTGACTTTCCACCCAAATCATCTCGAAATGTTCCCTTTGGACAATCTGTTGGTTCAGATGTACCTTGAGAAAATAATGATAAACAAATAATTTTTAAAAGTCATACACTATGATTATTCTTATTAATTCTACACAGATTTAAAATCAACCTCATACATGAATTCTGTAATATGAATTTGCTGTTTTAAAGAAATTATATAAAATAAAATACTGTAAGTAAATTTGGACACCACAACTTTAATCAAAATGGAATAGAACAATTATAGTATGGGAAAAGCCATATTGCGTAATCTAAGGAAAGTAAGGATCTATAATTTCAAATGTCTGATATATTGAAACTGCTATCATATAATTTCTAACATGAAAAAAAAAATTTTTATCGATTTCATGAAAAGTATAAAATACAAGAAGTAAATAAAAAGTTAGTTTTCTTATAGAAAAAAAAAAAGCCACATGATGGTTGATTTGTGTAACAAAAATGAAAAAAAAAAAACTATTGGAGTTGCAGAATTAAAAAAAAGTTTAAAAAAAATTATGAAAATTCCCTTCAAATCTTTGTGGTTCCAGTGAAATTAAAAAAAAAAATTTCACACATACAGTATTTTTTCTAAAAAGATTTCTAGTAATTTGATCTTAAGACTGCTAAACGACATTAAGTAAAGTTTTAATTTCTTCGCAAAGAGTTAAAAAAAAAAGGACTAAAAACATTAATTTTCAAAACTGATAAAAAATAACATGAAGTTTAAAAAGGTAGGACAATTATCAAATAAATCAAGTAAATTAAAGAAAAGGATTACATCTTTTATAAAATAAACATATAAATAAATTTAAAAAAAAAACTTGCAGGTAAATAAGCAAAATCTAAAGTCTTTAAACTATTTTTCCAAAAATATAATAAAGCGTATCAAAATTCAAACCTTGTATACAGTATTTTCCAGCTGGACAGATATTTGCTTTTTCTTCTTGGTCTGGAGTAGTTCTTGTAGCTCCTTCTCTGCAATAATATCCTGCTGAGCATAGTCTTTCAGGATAACCTAGACCAGTAGTATCACAAGCATAGCCACCAAGACACTGAATACAATCATCCGATTCCTCACCTCCTGTACGGTTGAGGAAGTAGCCCAGGGAGCATGCAATTGGTATTGATGTATTCATTGGACAGTAAAATCCTTTGGGACATGGATAATCGTGGTAGGTGACAGTAGCAAAATTGCTACAGTAATAACCTGAAATATATAATAAACTAATTTTACTCTTGTGACATTACATTATGGCGTTGTCATATAGATGACTGTAGCAAAATGTTGATATCTTTGCAGATATCTGTTGATATCTGCAAAGACATAATATCATTTTGAATGTCATTATAGCTCATTAGAAACAAAATTAGTAATAAAAACCAGGTCAGATAATTTAAATCTAATTAAAATAATAAATAGTGATAACCTAATCTTACAAAAGTCTAATATCAAAAAGAATTTTTTATTTCGGTGCTAATATTTGGCCTTATCAAAATCTCTTTTTATACCGTGTTTTTATACCGTGTTTTTATACTGTGTTTTTATACCGTGTTTTTATACCGTGTTTTTATACTCTGTTTTTTCTTTTTTTCTTTTTTGAAAGATGTTAATATTTATATCAGTGTTAAAATTGCAAGCCAAGCAAATCAAAATATTTATCAACTTCTATCTTGAATACCTATATAATGGATCTAATGAATTCCAAAATATAGCTTCTAAGTTTAGCTCTGTTTTTTTTTTTTTTTTTTTCATTTTGTGTTTTTAAACTAATAAACTATATATCTAACCTGCAACACAACCCTTGCAAGTACTTTGGCCAACCTCATCTTGATAAAATTTTGCATGACAATGACGCGGTGCTGAGCTCCCGATGCCACAATAGTGGCCTTTTGTGCACTCCTTACTAGTAGGGGATGTTGCTCCTTTACTGCAGTAGTATCCTGCATCACACAATCCTTGTGGAACACTTGAATTTAATTGATCGCAATAATAACCAGCCGTACACTCATTACAGTCTGATTCCTCACTAAAATATTTTTTATTATAAATTACATAATTATACGAAAAGGGTGATAGAAAAATGACAATAGCAACACGGTTGATAGCAACACGGTTGATAGCAACACGGTTGATAGCAACACAGTTGATAGCAACACGGTTGATAGCAACACAGTTGATAGCAACACAGTTGATAGCAACACGGTTGATAGCAACACGGTTGATAGCAACACGGTTGATAGCAACACGGTTGATAGCAACACAGTTGATAGCAACACGGTTGATAGCAACACAGTTGATAGCAACACAGTTGATGAATCTAATTCTCCTTCCCTGATTAACTCTTGACCAGGAAAATCACAAAACCTTTGTTTATCAATAGCACAACAGACAATAAAAAAAACAGATTTCATACTTACGTGTTTCGTGTTGAGTTTAGAAATGTACCAACAGGGCATGGTTCTGGATATCTAGATCCTTCTCGACAGTAGAATCCCTGTGGACATTCACTATCAGTTGCACTACTAGCTCCTCCAGCACAATAATATCCAGATGCACATGTGTGAGTAGGTTCGGCCAGAGCTTCAGTTTCACAATAGAAACCAGCTGTACAAGGGTGTGGCAAGCCAGAACCAACAGGACAGAATGAACCAATAGGACATATTATTTCCATTGAACTTGTGGAGCTTTTCGGACAATACCAGCCTTTTGTACAATTACCAGAAACTGCTGACATACCCCATCCCAAACAGAACTTTCCAAAATCACATGCTGTACACGCTGTTTCATTGATTTGTGCTAAGAGAGGATTGTAGCTGCCAGGAGCACATTTATATTTTTGTGGTTCTGTTGTGTTTTCTGGACAGTAATGTCCCCTGGGGCATTCATTCAGCAGGTATTGTATAGAGCCGTCAGTACAGAAATATCCTTTTGGACACCCTTTACAGTAATTTTGTCCCCAGTCATCCTGGTATGTTCCAGCCTTGCACAGGGTAGGGTCTGTCGACCCTAACTCACAAAATGTTCCAGGAGGACATAAACCTCCTTCACCTATAACATAAACATAGTGTAATAATCCACCAAGCCATTAAAGAAAAATACAGAAGAAAAATACAGCTATAAATTTAAAAATACCATTAACTTAAATTATTTCGTTCCCCGCATCATTTGGATTCTGATCATTATAAAAATTTCACAAACATGTGAATAAAATTTACAATTAAGATTAATTCCATTTATTCATACTTTACGTCAAACCTTCATGTTTCTATACTTTCTTATCTCAATTAACCTCCTCCAATATATCCAAGTAGTTTTTTAGTTCCAAACAATTTTTTCCGTATCTCATGCTGTTGTTACATATCCACCAAATCATTCACATGTTAATCCTTTCTAAAAAGGATTACGACTTGCAGGTTTTATGCCTATGTCTAACCCATTACAGGATAACACTTCTGAAACAAGCTTCCTACAACCTACTTCAGACACAAGCCTCATCAAAAAATGCCTACTGGTTATGTCTGCTGATTTCATTTTACATTTTACTTATTATATTTTTTCCAAGCGGAACTAATCCTACAAATAAAACTCCTTCTAATACTAACCAACAACAATTATTAATCATCTCTAATAAGCCACCCCCGTACAAAGCTAAACATACTGCACATACCGCACATGCACATACTGCACTGTCTATTATCTAATGCTTACATACAAACTAAATTTCAACTTCAAGACTACTTTGGACTTCACCACTTCTAGCGAAGACTTTTCACCCTAAATCCTTTCTACTCTAGTCCTTTCTTCTATTTCTCAAACTGTTAAACTTACCTTTCCTTAGATTCTGCTATAATAATAAATGCACGCTCCCAAATATCTAAACTACAACAACAATGCCTCCAAAACCAAAATAAACAACAAAGGACTCACTGTCAAACCCTGAGGTACGTACCACAGCATTCAAGCTAAATTCTTCACTGATTGAATCAATCAGCCTAATATAAAGTCTAGCATTGATTTACATAAACTGACTGATTACTTGATTCACTCCCCTACAGTTACTTCTTTACAAGGCATCACCCTTACCCTTAAAATAATTAACCATAACACTTAACTGCCAGTATTTTGGCATAACACCATGCTTTATAATCTAATTGGCTAGAACTATAGCAAGCTCAACTCCAGTCTCTAGAATTATTCTTTCTGTAGCAAAAACTGACACTCCTCAAGCCTCATTATTCTTCATCTTCATAAGAGTTACGTGTTTTAACTTGATCTACGTTGCTGACAGCTGCATTATAGTAACCTCTGGTTAATTATCCACAATCTATTTAAACTCAGTGCTAAAAAAACTACTAGTAATAAATTTATTCACTACCAGGCTTGCCTAAGTCAAGTTGACTCTTTTGTCCACCTTTAGGTATCACCAGAGGCTTCTTAAAAACCATTTCTTCATGTATTTTCACCATTATCATTTTCATACTGACAATCACAAATCACAGACCAAGTATTGAAATTTTTCACAAATATTTTTGCTAGATGCTCTTTCTTCAACTTCTAGATCATAAGATAGGTTCTGTACTTTCACCTAGCTTCCTTAGCACTCTTCACAACAGTATCACAAACCAGCAACCTGAGAAACACTATTACATTATACCTCTAACTTTCTAATCAGGAAGCAATATATTTGTGTCTGATATCCATCTGACTGACATACTATGAACCAACTCTACCTTCTACTTAAAAATGTGTTGTAAACCATCAGTTGCTGCTTAAAGCTTGAGCACTCTGATGAGTTAATTTTCTCCTAACATAAATGTGACTGATGTTAACTGATAGAATTTATCCTTATTCTTCTCACTGAGTCATCACTGAGTTCACACAAAGGTGTATAGACTCACACTAAAGTGACGATCCTATTATCCATCAAAAACTTGATCATCATAATGCCATCATTAACACGTTTGACATTAATTATTGTTAATATTTCTCTGCTATGAATACACCTACTGAACCATTATCAATCAAGAAATGCGTACATTTTTCCAATCTACTCTCTAATACATTGAAAGATCTCCACTCTAACATTTCAACTGCTCAGCCTTGCAGTGTGTCAACATTACCACTAGCTATCCTCAACCTAACTTTGTCTAACATGTCATGTGATAATACCTGAAATCTGTCCTACTATGCAAGTTTATTCAAGTTCCATTTACACTTATTGTACGAGCTGTTGAAATGTTATATAGTGATTATTAAAAAGTTTAGTGGTTTTTTCTAACTCCATACCACTTTCACAGGACTTCTACAGGCTTATTACATGATTGATGACCTGCTCACACTTTCAACGTGAAATGAAAAATTTTATAATTTTAAAACTTTCAGAGTTATTAAATACGTCATCTTATCAACATTATTATAAGTGAATATATATATAGTATATATATATATGTATGTATAT
>JAUZNK010071209.1:0-14021 GCA_035046665.1 Euphysa ruthae
ACTTACTTACTTACTTACTTACTTACTTACTTACTTACTTACTTACTTACTTACTTACTTACTTACTTACTTACTTTGTGATCACCAAGAACGTTTTAATTGTGCATTTTGCCGATAATCTCAGGTCCTTAGGGAAAGACGGCAACCATCTAACTCTGTATCAAAATAAATTTTTCTTAGTTTCTGGGAAATTATCTCATTAATTTTTATCCGTTTTGGTCCAGAAAAACTTATTACCAATTTTATTACCTATCCCTTAATTTATTTTCATATTATTTTTAAAATAAATACTCTTGGTGATAAAAAATATCTCATCAGTTTAGGATTAAAGACCAGAGAGAAATTGTGCTAAAAAAAAACAATACCGAAAGTTACGCCAACAATGAGAAAGTTCTGTTATATGAAATTAATAGCATTAACATGTGCTATAATTGAATGAAAAATTTCAAGAGTAAAAACGAAAGGAAAGTTAGGGGTTCTTTATGTAAGAGCCACGAAGGGATCAACATAGCCATAAGAATATATTTCAAATGCTTTAAAATAGCAGAATAAAGATTAATATTCGCGAATTTTCATTTTCACGCAGAATATTGTTCACCATTTTCGTGCAAATTCTGTTTAAAAAATACGCGTGAAATGTTCATAGATTTCTTATCCGCAAAAATAAATCTCCACAAAATTTTTGATTAAAAGTTTGCGAGGAAACTAACCTATCAGTTTTTCAGAAGTTTACAAAGTGAAAATTTGTACATGAAAGCTTCATTATATATCTATATCCAAATGAGGAAATATTTATAAAAAGCAAATAATAATTGGAAAGTACTTTAAAACTTTGAAACTATTGCAGAAAGCAATTTTTGATTTTGAAAATATTCACACGTGGTTGTTATTGAGAAATTTTAATATTTGTGCGTCGTTTCAAACAGTCGTTAATATTTTTAATTGCAATTGTTAATTTTTTGATTGTATACTTATTATGGAAATGTGTAAACAAACACTTTACGTCTCTAATTTTAAGGGCCTTTTCAGCTTTCAAAGTAAATAAGTCGGAATTTGTAGTTTTCATATTTGAGGTTGGGTGCAAAAAATAGGTTGAAGTATAAACATTATCCCCAGATACATTGTGCTAAGTTGTAGGGTTAGGATACAATTATCGATTTTTGTTGTGATTGTTTGTTTCTTTTTTTGAGCTGGTTTAAAACCAAAAAAATTTAATTTATAGACATTTAACAACAACTTGTTTGCTTGAAATCAGATGGTAATTTAAAATTCTTATTTGTTGTTGTTTTAAAATGCGTCACTATTTTAAGTTAATGTATAATCTGCATAACAGTCATTGAGAACCATTGACTTACATTAAGAATGAAAATGAAACGAAATCTTGATTTTAAGTCAAATGGTATTCAAATATTCTGAAAAGGAGCTAATGATAGTAGTACACAGGTCAGGTGTTGTTTCGAAACCGTTTCAGTAAAACTCATTACGCCATTTTGTTCAAGTTTCTTAGCAAATATTTTATGTAATTTACAATATAAAAAGTTTCGGAAAAACTAAAAAAGCCTAAAATGAAGTTTTTCTTTTACCTTTTTTGATCTGTTAAAATATCGCAGCTTATAAGGCGAGTTAAAACTTACTGGAGTGTATTTCATTTGTTACTTACTTGTGGAAGTGCGTCGCAAATTGTTATTTATTTATTGGAATATTTTAATTTGTTACTTACTTGTTGAAGTACGTTGCAATTTGTTTATTTATTTATTAGAGTGTGTTGTAATTTGTTATTTGCTTATTGGGTTGTGTTGTAAATTGTTACTTATTTATTGGAATGTGTTGTGGTTTGTTATTTATTTATTGGAGTGTGTTGTGGTTTGTTATTTATTTATTGGAGTGTGTTGTAATTTTCTATTTATTTATTAGAGTGTAGTTTGTTATTTATTTATTGGAGAGTGCTGTAAATTGTTATTAGTACATTGTAGTGTGTTGTAACTTGTTATTTATGGAAAAGTTGTGTTGGTTGTTTGTATTTTTAAATATTTTTAAAATAATTTTTCGAAATCGATCAAAATAGCTTTGAGAATAGTTATATTTACTGTTCCTTAATAAATGATTTAATTAATGCGTATTATGTATTTATCATTCCAGAATTTAATTTGCAATTTACTCGACGTGTTTAAAGGTCCATCCCTTTGACTAAAGCTTACCGAGATTTTTAGTTTCTTCTGTGCTTAGTTTTTGTATAAGTTCTTGTTTTTCAGCGCTTTGATGGAAACTTCTTGAAAATCGGCAAACTTCTCAGTTGATTTTTTATTGGTACTTTAAGCCAAATCTTTGTTTTTAGAAGTAAATTGAAAAGTTATCAAGATTTTTTTTTTTTTTTTTTTTTTTTGCTGTTTTGTGCATTTAAAAAATTAGTGATTTGATCAGTAATTTTAATGTTCATTTCCAGGACTGTTAGTAAGGGAATTTATAATAACCTTATCTGTCAAATACCTAAGAGTATTTTTTTTTTTTTTTAAATTTCCCAAAAAAAAATTAACTAGATATTCATAAGGATGCCTGGTTTGCATTGATGCGAAACTTAATATGCTAAAATGAAGGTAAATCCGATTATCTTGCTCAAGAAGGTAAATCCGCACCATATTTACACTTTGATAAAGCGACGTATAGATTTGAAATGTTATTTTTATTTATTTTTGTAGTTTTATATAGATTTATTTTTATTAAACATAATTTTGCTGAGAATCGAAGCAAAGCATAACTTATTTATGTATAAAGCTGTATAAAGACTGTATAAAGAATCATACAAATATTCCAATGCTGTATAAATACACCATGCATATATTCTAAAATTGTATAAACACACATGTATATACATATCGTATTTTTAAAACTGAATGACATCTTTAATCGCGTCCAGTTAACTGAAAAAGCGTTCATAAAAATTAGGTTTAACATTCGAAAATTTAAATAAATCTTTTTTTGTTTTGTTTTGCGCGCTACACAGCCAGTGGCCATGTTGATTTGTTTCACCTTCCTGATTCTTGCATTACTCAATGAAATATCGTGCGAAATAGAAGGAAATTATAAAAACAATCGTTCAATAAATGTAGACAAAACCATCGAGCTGCTGTCAAATCAAGTGATGCTGCTGCAGTTTATGGGTGAGCAGAGAGTACGTTCTGAAGGAAAGAGTGGAATAAAGCTTTTGAGACAAAGAAACACAGGTAGTAGGAATTATTTTACAGAGACTCATACGGGTCGTGCAGCTGCTTCCCTACACTCACATTCGAACAACATCAGAACAGTCGGATTAGGTAAGCAGTTATCGAGTTTAAACATATGCTTAATTTTTTCGAATAAGAAATTATTATTAAGAAATGAATATCTTTCGACAGAAAGTGGATACTAGATGATTTTGAACAGTACACAATTATAAATAATTATAAAGATTTTTTTTACACCTCTTTTGATTTTTCGCGTTTTTTTGCATACTTTTTTTTTTTTGTTTAATTTTTCCAAAAATTTTCAATCATAATTTGAATTTATGTCAATTTTGTGAATTTTACACTAAATAAACTTTTTTTTTTATCTCACGTTGACTCGTTATAGGGAGTGAATTGCTGAGTTATATTTGATCAAATAAAGATAATTAAGGTTAGGCTGCCAGGTAAAACGCAAATTATATATATTTTTTGTATGTTGTTGGATGGTGTAGTACAAACATATGGGTATAAATTTATGCTATAGGTCATCGATAAAATGTGGGAAAACCAGTAAATAACCATGTGAAAACTTTTGGTCCAGGAAATTTTTGTCATTTGGGCCACCTTCCTAGGGAGAAATTTTCCTTTTGATTTTTTGAAAGATTATTATATGGGCATCTAGAATCAATACGGTTTCCATGCTGAAGAGATTGCAAACAGAAATACCAGGGTACAACTGCCAAAAGACGTATCTCGTATTAGTTATCTTTTGCATCTTTATGACCAATAGATATATCCTATATACTAAAAAAATTAGTCACAAAACAGTTTATAACAGCCCGCTAACCAACAAATTTATTAAAAATAAATTCTTTCATGGGTAGAAACACTTTTTCAGGGGGTAATACTACAAAAAAAGAAGCGAAATATAGTTTGAACCCACCTTTTAATCCCATTTTTGCGAATATTCCTACTCAGTATTGGTTATTTATTTTATATAATTATTGGCAATAAAGACAAAGATAGTTTATAACCTTACAATCTTTTAAATGAAAATTACAGGGGGTAAATATTGGGAAGACTTATAATATACTGAAAAATAACTAAAACTTTGAAGTCAGGAAGGTTTTACTTCTGTTTTACACAAGTACTATGCTATATAATGCATATATTACATAAAATATTATTACTTAAATTAAGGGAAAATAGTTTACCTTAGAAATCCGGCTAATAAAATGTAAATAGTAACCTTTTCAGGGGGTAAAAACGCCTTTTCAGGGAGTAAAATCAAAAGAAAATTTAAAGCAATTTTACCTCGTTTTGTTATTTGCAGCACTCACTGTTTGTTATTTCATTATTGAAAATTTAAATACAATCTAAATTTTTATCTAGCTATTGATAGCAATATGGAGTTGGTGTTCTAAACAAAACAACTTTAATGGCCTTCCAGGAAGGTAAATTTCCATGTTCCTAGAAAATATAGTCATGAAAAATAAGAATCGAAGATGATATAAACATAGAGTCATCGATAGGTAATCGAGGAAAAGCACCATCTATTGAAGTCGAAAAGAAATTTAGTTTCAATGAAAGCGAATCCGTGACAATATAAATTTTTAGGATATATAAACCCCGTATTTAACGGGTGTTTGACAAATTCCCAAAGTGCAAAGAATGACTCAATATCTTAAATAGTTGAAACGTACCTTTCTCCGATTAATTCCAAAGATGCATATTTCAAAACCATTGAAAAATATTTGGATTACTTATCTGACAGCGCAAACATGCTATAGGTAAGTATAATTTTTGAGGTTGGCGCGGCTATTAACGCTTTTAAATATATTTGAAACTCCCCCAGTTAATATAGAAATGTGCGTCACTTTCTTGGATTGTTCCACTTCGTGAAAGAAAATTTTGGTTATAATGACTCTTAAACAAACCTAAAGACGAATTGCTAGGTGAAGCATGGTATTCATCTATTAATTTATTTTAGGTAAATGATTTCCAGAGTGTAAAATGTTAACTGACTAGACAATAAAAGACATTTTCATATCTGTGTCATTTACGGACATTGTCTTTTTCCTATGAGAAAAAAGTAACAACACCACAAAGATTTTTGCAATTTGCAGCTGATCCAAGCATATTTTTGGATTTAATATCTAATGTAAAAACATTGAAGAGCGTGGTATTTCTCATCAAGGTCAAAAATTTTGTCCATTGAGAGCATCGGTAGAACAAAGAGGGGAACAAGCTATAGCCGTGACGAAAAAACAAGTGGTAAAATTCTTTATTCTATTTTTAGACTATTAAGCATATCTAATTCGTCCATTAAAATTTATCGCCCATATAAAAATTATTTTTACAAATATACAACAACAAAAGAAATACAAATAGAATTTTAAAATTCCCTTCACGAAGAATAAACCAGTGTAGATTGGACAAAGAACAATGCCTAATTTTTGTGTCATTGTCTTCTTCGCTCTTTTCTTTTCAATGATACAAAAATTTGCATCTTCCAACATTCTTTATTTCCGATACAGGTGGTATGAAACAATTTTAGGATAATTGTAGTTCAGTTCACAATTGGTGTTTAAACGTGCAGAACAATCTAAAAAATCTTAAGAGAAAAATCTGGCCTTTGTGGGTCATCGCAGACCTACTTCCATCAAGGATGTTACCTTCTGAAAAATCAGTAAGAGAGATACTGCTTGTGTTGACAGAAAAAGACATAAATCCTTATGACATAATGCTTGATTTATCCTAGTTGGCAAACTTGAGTTTGGGTGTTCTCTTAGTTGATACTTCTGTCCTTGAATCATGGAAGATTGGTGAAGAGCAAAATAAAGATTTTGTACAAAAAAGTTTTTACTAATAAAAAATTCCACGATCCTATAAATAGAAACAGAATCAGTTTCTTTAAATAAGCATCAAAATCCATAAAAATATCCAAGAAAAGAAAAACTGCCACAATGGAAGTCAACAGAAGCATGATTGGTAAACTGCTATTTGGTAATGATTGGCAATAAGCTTTTTCTGCAAAATGTAAAAAAGTGATGTCAAAAGAGGTGTTACCAAAAGAGCAAGTTAATCGAAATTATAAGCTCCTATCAAAACAAGCAACAATACTGCAACATTTGTAGTTGACTTTATAGCGTTAGTGCGAATACTTACAAAAGAAAAGTTCAAAGATCTCAGATTAAAGATAGTTGGCTCTATTCCAAAAGGATAAAATTGATTTCATTGCCGACGCGCACAGGGATGAAACATGCGAAAGAAACAAAAGAGGAACTAACTCAAAGAATAATGTTGAGTCAGTGAAGCCACGGATTCCTTGAGACTTTAACTTCCACTTAAAGGTGAGAGTAAAACCCAGCTTATCAATACTGTCGTTGACTCAGAATAAAATCAAGTGCTTACAACATCTGGACACAAATAAGATTATATTGCCAAGAGATGGAGAAAGCTATGAATTAGGGTTTACTTTGACAAAGAGGTTAGAAATGGTTATTCAGTAATCAAGAGAAGGCAGAGACACCAAGGTTGTCCTTCACACATTGCAAACCGCTGATGAATCATTAGCTTTAAAATTCACCTCAGATCTCCATGAGCAGATCCAGACATACTTGTAATTGTACTCGATATTGCTCCTGAAATACAACACAATCGAGTTTCTTATGACTATGGCGTTGGTATGCACAGAAATTGCTTTTTATTGAGTGATTTTCAACACCCTTGTGATTGGTTGAAGAAAATCTACAGTTAATGAAGCAGGGTGTGATATATTCTTGAAGAAATAGACAAAGGAAAACAAAGTGATTGATCTGTCTTTGTTACCAATATGCCAATCTACACTGAATCTATACCTAGAAGCTTGTAACTATATAGCTCGAATTTGGAAATGCTCTGGATTAGCAGATAACGACTATGCTTTTCCAAGTAATCATGGATGGAATGCTGACTTTGAAATTAAATGGTGCGAAGATATTTTTTTAAGCGCAATAGAATTTTCTCATTGAAAATTTTGTAGAAAATGACGATAATGACCACTACGAAGTTGGAACTGACAAAGAGATTAGCGATAGCGATAAAGAGTTTTAGATGCATTAAAATTCATAAATTGAGTAAATTATTTAACAATCTTGCTATCAATTATATATTAGCTTTCTGATATTATTATCCCCTGTTTTAATTCGCATTTAAATTATTCTCTTTTATTTCCATTGAATTCAACTAAATTACCAACAGTGAGCGGTTAATATAACAAAAAGAGGGTAAGAAGGCTAATTTTAGAGATAATTTTACATTTATCTTGATTTTATTCCCTGAAAAGGTGCTTTTTCCCACCTGAAGAGTTTATTTATTTACATTTTATTAGCCAGATTTCTATCAAAAACTACTTTTAGCTAATTTAGTTAATAGTATTATATCTAGTAGATTTATTACTTATAATTGTATGAAACAGAAGCAAAACCTTCCTTTATTTTATAAATCGCCCGATATTTACCCCCAGTGAATTTTAGTTAAAAGAATACGAAATTATTATCTATCATTGTCTTCATTTAAAATATAAATTAAATAACTAAATAATCAATACTGCGTGGTAAAAATCACAAAAAGGAGGTTAAAAAGGCGGGTTTAGACGATATTTATATATATATATATGTATGTTAGTTATAAGGGTGTAAAAAAAATAATAAAGACTAGATCCCCTTAGTGGCAGTTGTACTCTTGGTACACCCTGGTTAACCTCCTGTAATTTCAGTTTGAAATCCATCTTGATTCTTTATGCCCATAAGATGATAACCTTTTAAAAATTACAAAGAAAATTTTTCCCTAGACAGGTGATCCAAAAGTCAAAAATTAACTGGAATATTTCTTGAGATCAATTTGTAATAAATGAAATAAAATAAGAGTTTTTAGAACACATTTTATTTTTTTCCCAAAATGAGTGTAGGAAAATGTCTACTAAGGATTTATTTTCATTTCTTCTTTTAATGTGTATTGAATTTAAATTGAGTTATGATTGGGGGCATGTACTAATGATAAATAATGAAGGGCTTATCACTCCCTGTGAAACTTTTATGAGATAAAAATGTATTTATACAGCTAAATAAGCACGTTCCACGTGGCGAATTAGTACATTATTACATTAAGTTTAAGAATCCTAAAAGTATGAAATATTGGTCCCGCTATTTTGATTGATTTGATAATTTAGTCTTTCTGATGTCAGACAGGTGTAATTGCTCCTGTTGAGCATTTGACCAAAAGTAATACAGCTGAACAAAACCACCAGGCACACAGCGGTAGTTTGAAAAAAAAATTATTATCAGTGAATTACTTAAACTAATTTCGTTTATCCCTAAAATTGATAAATTTTAAATTGATGAGTCATTTAGCAATCAGCGAAACCGTATTAAGTAATAGAGAGGGAAATCACAAGCGAAAATGATCATAAAGATTTGCTTGAAATTTTCTCTGATTTATTCTGCTTCATAAATTAAAAAATTAAAGCTTCTAATGCATATTTCCTATCTTTACGCTCGATATCTTTACGCTCGATATCTTTACGCTCGATATCTTTACGCTCGATATCTTTACGTATAGACTCCTATGAGAACATTTTAAAATTAAAATCCTTCCTTTCTTTAATGGTGCAAATCGTTTGGTTTTGGTTAATTCTAAAATGATTTTAAAACCCGTTCATGGTAAGAAACAACTGGATTTGGTTAAAATTTATTACCAAGACAAAATGCTTAACCCTTGGGATGTTTGTGGAAGATTCTAAAACTGGTGGATGAGAAATTATGAAATAAAAGTTTAGAAAAATTAGCAGTAAGGTTGAAAATTCGTTATATCCAGCCCTTGTTTTCAAATAAACAACGTTTTTAAATCCAGTACTTATGACATTTAAGACATAAATTAATCTCATAGAAGTTTATATGATAAACGAAAATATGAAAGACCAAATATTCGTTAACTTCCAAATAAATTATAATCAATTAATGTTAGAAATCATTCATTTCCCTTATTTATGCTATACAAAAAGTTTTCACGTCAAAGCACAAAAGCAAGTCTATAATTTATGTAAATGTGTCATCTCAGAGTAGCTTATAAATTTAGGCAACTCAAATGTTATCATATTGATTATTACAAGTGTTTGAAAATCATGACTTAATAAATAATTTTCTATAGCTATGTTTAAATGTTGATCATGCCAACATCACAGGGATGCAGCCATGACGAATTTTTTGGGAAACTCCAGTTTTATGTTTTTTAAATCTTCCCTAGAGATTTTTAGGATTAAAAGTTGCGTTGTCTAACGCAAACAAAATGTTTCTAACCTTAGCAATAATATTTAATCTATCATTCTCAAAACTTTCCGGATTATTTCAGTAGTCAACCAATGCTTTAGCATTTACGAGTTAATGGACTCCATGCGGACGAGAGACGTTTTAAGGTTTTTAAAGTAATGAGTCTCCTTCGATCTCTATACTACGATAGAGCCGCAAACAGCCATTATCAACCAAAATACAATCCAATGGCGCATCAATTTTTACTTCATTTTTTACCTTGGCCTTACTTTCCATTTTCAATTACATCTTAAAGTTTATCCATACTTACAATATCCTTAAGTATGTAACCTTCTATAAGCTCTTAGAGTTTTTTATCCATTGCTTGACCATTGTTATTGGTCTATTGCCAGCTTTGCAATCGTAGCTGTCGTTTCTTGTATTTTGATTATCGTTTTCGTTTATCGAATTTTATGTTTTTACTTCTGACATACACAAAACGTTATTAAAAGATAAAAATAAAATAAAAAGTCCGTTTTATACAGGCGGATTTCTCGCTGGGGATAAAAAACTGTCTGTTTTATCTAGGTGTCCGTTTTTAGTGTCCACTTTATAGAAGTAAACCTATGAGAGTTTAGTATGAAAACGGGCGTCAATCTTAACAAGTTTCCCGCCTTAGAGCACTTTAGTTTTAAGCAGATTTCATTTTAGTAACTTTTAAGGTGTAAATTTTTAACGCCCTTATGTGGTAAAAAAAAACTTTGTATGATAAAAAAGACGTTTTACCTATTATAGCCTTTTATCTTTGACAATATTTGACACAATGATAAACTGCATAATATAAAAAATGTAAATTTGATTCTAGGGGAATTTACAGCCGTAATAAATGGAATAGAATTCAAAACTCGCCATAATGACTACCGTCTTAATATGCCTTCAACTAAAAGTGAAAGTAATAATGCTGTTGAAGAAATCCCTTTTCCAGAAGTACCAAAATCTGTACTTGAAAAAGAAACTGTTGACGAACAAATAAATGAAATGAAAGAATACTTTAGGGCATGGAAAAGTGAAGATTCTTCTATCAGGAATTACAAAGAATACTTTAAAACAGTGCTTTGTTATCTTGAAGGATGGTGGGAAGTAGCCACTAAGAATATCGAAGAAGGAGCTAAAAGTGATCGACATTTTATAGATGCAAAGTCATGGATGGAATTACATAACAAGGTCCGTTTTACAGCTTACTCAGGTTCCAAAAGTGTTAAAGAAAACTTTGCTTTTCTACCCACAAAAGTAATGGAAGTAAAAAATGGAAAACCAGTGTTTGCTCAATGGAACTATCGAATTTTGTGCCACCCTCTTAACAAGTATTTATCTAAAAAGAGGCTAAAGTTAGTTGATGATCTGAGTTCTCGTATGATGACGAAAGCAAATATTTATAAACATATGCGATCTCGTGCAGCGCGATTCACCGTCGACTCTAGCAACGGAGATAGGCCTTCAAATGGAAAACAACTTATTGATCAACTCATGGAGAAAATCCCAGGAAAAAATAATTATAGAGGTATGAACTTAGTTAAAAAAAACTTTTGTTCAAGAAACATTGTTTTGTCAAAAAATAATAATAAGACTGTAAACATATGGTTTAAGTTTACGATTAAAAAAAAAATTCTTATAAGAAAATCTTGATTTAATTATGCGATTTTACCAAAAAGTCAAGTTTTTAAAAACGATCATGCAAAGTAAGGTTGTCTCTTTGAATTCAATTTAACGAAAAGTTGATTTGTATTAAGATTGATTAAAATAAATATAACCGTTTGGATAAATCCAGTTCATTTCCCAATTTTTCTAAATAATAATGTCATCATATATAATATTAAGTTCTTTGAAACGAGCCATATCATTATTTTCCTGAAAATCATTTTCATAACAGAATTTTTTTTATATAGGATGTAAGCACAGGCACATGGATTAATTCTACCACCACCTTCAAAACTTTGGACCAATAAGATATTTAAATTTGTTTCAACGACTTTTTGCACGAAAGTTGCTACCTTAGTATACTTTGAAGAATTTTACAGCTTTCTACCGCTGTCATTAAAACTCCTGCTCCCGTCAGGGTCCTTGACACTTAATCAGCAAAAAATCACCAAAATATGTCAAAACTTCATTTTGTCATAAATTTAAAAAAAAGGTCTTACAGGCATAATAAAATCCTGATTTAAGTTATTTGGAATTTTTCGTTATAATTTTTCATTCTTGAGGAAGGTAGACACGGTCACAATTAAAGTGTAATTTACAATCTTTATTGCAACTATTCAAAACATACATGACATCTAAATATTATAATGGCCTGACCACCACTTAGGCCGTTTCTATGAAAAGTTTCACGTACTTTTTCTAAAGATGGCGTCGAATTTAATTAATTCAACAATAAAATAGCTTAGCCTAGGAAAAGTTGCAAGACAAGGTTATATTTGTTTATTGATTCATAAATAACTGCATATCAAAAATTTGACCAAGGAAAATGGATCCTTGGGTCTAAATCCCCAAAAATTGACCCAAAAATTAAAAATATCAAAAATATTCTGATATGGTATCGTCGGATCGGAAATGTTATGGAGAATAATTTTGTCTGTAGAACTAAAAACTCACTCAATAAAAAGTTACAGATCAATTTCTAAAGTCACGTGACACGACATGTTTAATAATTTTGAAGCATAATAAATCTTTTGCATGACGCGATTAACGAATGACGCGATTAACGAATGACGCGATTAACAAATGTCGCAATAAAAGGTAAAATAATGTAATAACTATATTCAATTTATTATGACATGAGGTCGCATAATATATAAAATTCTAGTTTTTATTTGTCAATTTAAATTGTTTCAAAATTTGACTATTATATTCCTGATATAAATGTCAAGTTTATTTATTTGACAAATGTTTATAAAGCATAAAAATCACCTCAGAAAAAATAAATTCTGTCATCAAAGTGTGTCCTGTACCGAGATACTTATATTTGTTGGTAAACTGTACAATGTTGCTGCGATATGTGACGTTTAAGAGTTCTGGATGTTTTGATAGATTTTTTGACGTTCCAAACAGCTTAGATTCTGTTTTCTCATGTCCAAGATTTATTACTAGTTTATTTTCATCACACCAGTGATGATACCCTTCTATTTATGAAACTCCTTTCTCTCTAGCAAAAGCGATTAAAAAGCATTTTAATGACATTAATGAAAACTGTTCCTTGGTGAATGACACTCCTGCCCTGATTTTTATAATTATGTTCTCAATGGCGGATCGTTGATCCATCGAATTCCATGGAAAAAAATCTTTTACTTGCAGGAAAATTCTCAGTTCTTATAAAGATTTATTGTTGAGAAGTTATAATGAGTGCACTGTTGTATTCAACGGATGTAAAATCGACGCAAGCACAAAAGACATGACTCACAGAAGGAAAGGCACAAATAAGCAGTCCATCTCACAATCAATATGAATGCCATCTATCGCAAGAAAGTTTTCCTGACTAAAAGTCAAAACAAAGGTGAATTTAACAGGCTACTCGTCGGTGGTACCCCTAGAAAAAACGTCATGTAAAATGGTTTACTCGAGAACCGATGCAGACTTATATATTGTGGAAAGTACGATGTTGGAATATCAAAACATAGCAAAGATGTTGCGCTAATTTGCAAAGACATTGATCTTCTCTTTTGTATGCTATACAAAGTCATTGCATCGTATTAAAACTTGCTCTTCTATAGTGAGAAAAACATCGGCTGCGATAGACATTTAAAAATGTAAATAAGCTCTTGGTACAAATCTTTGTTAGACACAAATATTCTTGCATTTTTTTTTCTTTGAAATAAAAAGTTTACAATGGACGAATACATAAATAAAATAAAAAATTACAGACAGGAACAGACATAGCTATCGGCAAAGTTATGACAATAATTATGTTCTTTTTAATGACTAAACCCAACTCCCTGCAACCGAATCTGCCCTTAAATTCCATTCGTACCGAATTTATTTGCAAATCTAATCATGGTTAATCATCGATTTATCTCCTGAACAATGGCGTTGGAAAGTCGTAAAACTTTTTCGCATCCCAACTGCCGCCTCATTAGCGCCAAAAGAGTTGTTGGAATTAATCCGTTGCGAATACAAAGGGAATTGCTCAACACAAACCTTCAGCTGTAGGAAGAACCTGCAACGATGCATACATTAACTGCGATTCAGATTGCACGAATAGTACACATATCACGTATAACGATATGTTTTTTGTATAATTTCACAATTATCTTAGAAAGAGAATGTAACGTAAAATAGCTAAAATTTAGCGAAATTGTGTGTTTAATTCGAAAATTTCCTTATTAAAGGCCTAAGAATTAAATTTTAGGGGAAAAATTATAAATTTTTTTTAAGATCACGTGACTTCCCGAATTTATCTATCAACTTTTTATTGATTGAGTTTTGACTATTAATTCTACAGAAAAAATTGATTTCCGTAAAATTTCTGATCCAAAGATAC
>JAUZNK010071219.1:0-14020 GCA_035046665.1 Euphysa ruthae
GTATATATATATATTGTTGGGAAGCTGATTTGTTCATCTGATTTCAATTCACTAGCAAATTCATTTCATGTTAGTAGATTGATTTGCCGTAAATCTCATTATTAAGTCTGAATATCATGATTATCATAAATCTTGGGAAAAAAAGAAAGCATAAATCAGAAAAAGAAAATTTAAAAAGCTAGAATAATGACCAAATCTCGCAACTCCTCATCACAGAGCAACTTTTTTTAGCAATTTTTAAAAAATACTACCATTGTTTTATGAGATAGGAGAGTTTGTTTTTAAAAATATTTAATTTAATTTAACTTAAAGAAAGAATAAGGGATAAAAAAAAAAGGCGTATTTTTCAAACTGATTTGAAAAATAAGCATGTCATGAAAAATACGTGTTTCGACGAGAACTAATGCGCGTAATTTTTTGCGCGTAATTTTTAAACTCAGATGCGCAAATTTTAAATATTTTGTCGGGTGAAAATTGCGCATTGATGCTCGAGTCATATGGCAGTACACAGAGGGTTAGGAAACAAACATATATATTGAAATTTAAAAAAGGCGGAATCAACTTCATATGCAACAAAAATGAAATTTTTTAATGTGATGCGAGAAAAAAAAACGAAACCAAAGTTAAAATTACGCAAATTTTACTCGCTGTCACTATTGATGATATGGGATGTTGGTGTCAAAATAACCAGTTAAGACACAATTTGCACTAAAATTTTAAAAATAAAGGCTAGTGTATGAACACTGAAAGAAAAATTAACTGAATTTGAAGAGTAACCAACAATTACAGCTGATGCTTGCATAATCGGTGAAACCGAAAAGAAAAGATTTCCATCTGTATCATCTTTCTATTGTCAAAAAATAAGCTATAAATATTTGATAAACTAAAAAAAATAGCTAAGTCTTTTATCTTTTTTTTGGTTTTTACATATTAAAGTTATACTGTGATATTAATACTACCATATAGTTTAAAAAAGTAATAGTTATAGAATGCCCACCGCTTTTTTAATATATGCTTTATATATTTATATTCACTTTAAACAACATGTTTATCACTTCTATTACGGAGTGATTATAAAACCATATTTCAAATATATATATAAAAAACGTGGTGGGGTGTTCTAGAATCGCCCCACTCATTAAAATAGTGCAGTGACTATATAATACTGTTCTTTCTCCATTCCTCTGGTTGATTCTTGGGAATTGCAAAAAAACATTTTAATTATTCTTTAACTGGTTGGACAATATAATGTTTGTAAGTGTGTAGTTTCTGTATATCTTATATAAGTCAACCTTTTTGTAGCATTACCAATTATTAGTAATTAAAATTATTGATTAAATAAATACTTTCATTTTAATTTTAATAAATAACTTTCACTATAAATGAACGCCACTTGATTTTATTATTTATTCTTTGTTATTTTTTTCAATTTTTTTCATATACAAGATTTTATCAAGAAAAACTGTGTCATTCAAATATTTATTATTTACACAAATTCCCATTGACAGATATAACAAAATTTGGCATTTTGTGCACCTATTTTTGACATTTTATTTGATTTGATGGCACCTGTTGAAAATTCATGTTCGTTCAGTGATGTTACAAATATGTAATTTTCACATAATTTCACCCTTCATTTGTTAAAAATTTGTGTTTTGAATATATCCAAATATTTTTTCTCCAAATAAAATTTATCATTTTTTCAACAATTTACAAAAATGTTGATTTGGGCATAAATGATTCCCATCATGAAAATATTATGGTAGTATTCTGAAATTTTTTTTTGATTGGCTATTTCAAAAAAATTATTGGGTCCACAAGCTATTTTTAGTATTTTCAGCCTTTGAAATTCAATACAATGTTATTATTATTGTCAAGCTAGGCAACTGCTTTGCAAAAAAAAAAAAACTGCCAGATTTTTAGTCAAATTACGATGAAATGGGGATATGCCCATTTCATAGCAATTCATATAATTCAGTTTGTAATTCACATTTAGCAATGTGCTCAGCACATCAATAAAACATTTTCTTTTTACGCGTTCTGTGAATAAGTACTGTTAAACACTGTAATGTTTTAAGTAAAAAAAGTTTTGTCTAAAAAAGTAAATAATTAATATATTAGTATTTTTCTTAAAAATTACAAATTTTTTGAAGCTCTTATTGACAAGAGATTCAATTATCTTTTTATACAATAAGAAGATTGGAAATACCATAGCGATGTTGATAATTGAGCGTTGAGGGGACGATTAAACCAAAGAACCAAAAAAACTCTGAGTCAATAGTGTTTGGCAATGGCAGCAAATAAACTTTGATAAATAACCCAAAACCTTTTATTTACTTATCAGTATTCTTGATTAACACCTGATCTAAAGATTTTTTGTGAATTAAACATAACATTATATTTAATATATAGTTATTAATAATAATTTAAGAACGAAAAAAAAAAAACAAAAAAAAAATCATAGAATATAATTTTTTTATCACATATTCCACATTCAATATTAATAAATTTTGTAAAGTTGGGTACCTAACAAATGAAGATACTGTTCTTATAAAAGTGTCTAGACAGACATTGGCTTATTATGCATCTAGTAACTGATAAAATCTACATTGAAACATAAGTTTATATATGCTAATACCCAAGGGTATAATATTACTTATAACGTATTATTTATAATAAGGTATTACTTATGATAATTACACTAGGGTAAAATATAATGACCCTAGGAGTTCCTAATTATGGTTATTAAGTTTAATGTTCTCAATATAATTAACATGCTAATATCATTACAAATTTCATTATCATGGTTTCTTTTTGTCATAAACATTTGATCGCACACTCTTCCTCATTAATTTATAATTTCTGGTTAAAAATTTAATGAAATACCTCATTAACAGAGGGAGTGGAAATCAAGCATAAAATTTGCGCAAACTTTAGTTTTTTTGATTTTGTAATTTGAAATAATAATTTTAAAGGAATATGGTAGTAATATAGTATATAATATAGTAGTAGTGTATTAGTAAATCAGCTTGTGGTACTGGAACATCGAAAACCATATATATCTAATTAAAATTCCAATAATAGAAACTACATGCTCATCACTCCATTGTTAATAGAATTTTTTTGTGATAATTTAAAAAAGAAAATGGAGGTTTATATTTCTTGTTAAGTATCACCAGCATATATGCTTTTGTTTTCAATTAGCAACTTTTGTTTCTATGGTATTTTTAGAAATAGACATTGCATGCCTAAAATACAAATGAGGTGAGAGGTGTACCCACACCAAAATTTTTTGTGATGGCTAGGCTAGTCATAGAGGTTTTTTTATTTTAAATAATTTCAAAAATGTAAAATGGTACAGAAGGTTATTAACTTTCTGGTTTTCATAAACATTTTTTTTTTTTTTTTTTCGGATTTTATTAATATCAGAAATATACTAAAGGTCATTGTAATTGTAAAGAGTAGGTAGTGATAAATCTCCAATTTTCACAGAAATTTTCAACTACGAGTCTATTGTGCTAATTATCCGCTTACATTATAATGGAGAACAGAAAAGGGTTTATGTATCTCTTTAGTAGTCATATTCAGATTAGTCTAAAAATGTGACCGTATTAGCCAAAAATGTTAATTTTATTTTTAATTTTTAGGATATAATTTATATTACAGCTTAATGATAATGGTGGATTCAGCAGTGTGTGTTTTGGAAGGTGAAGTTGTAAAGGGCACTGTTAATTTTACAAAAAAAGATGGAGTGACACTTGTCACAGGATCTGTAGATGGTCTTAAACCAGGTCATCATGGCTTTCATGTTCACGAATTTGGTGATTATTCTGGTGGGTGTAGTAGCACAGGCGGTCATTTTAACCCGTTTAAAAAAAATCATGGTGGACCGAGTGATGAAGACAGGCACGCAGGAGATCTTGGGAATATTACTGCTGATGCAAACGGACATGCTGAAATAAATATCACTGATTGTCAAATACCATTGGAGGGTTGTAATAGTATTATTGGCCGAGCAATTGTTGTCCATGCTGATTCTGATGATCTTGGTAAAGGGGGACATTCAGACAGTTTAACTACAGGGCATGCTGGTGCCAGATTGGCATGTGGTGTTATTGGACTGAGGAAATCCTGATGAGAAATACGTTTTATTGACTGAATAATTTAATTCTTAAAAAACAAACCCAGGTGGATTTAATCTTTAGTTGTTATGATGAAATATTTTTTTGAAAATTATCCTTTCACTTTAATTAATTGACTTGATATTATATAATTTCTTTAACGATTTTGTCTTCTTTTTTTTTTCTTAAGTCACGAAAAGTTGGTGTGTGTACCTAGTTTCTGACAGGGCTAATTTTCTATCGCTTTGCATTTATCAATTTTTCTTGTGGTGAAGGTTTAAGTGACTCTTCAATACTAAAAATTTTACTGAGGTATTGGTTTTGTCTTTAGATAAAAGTGCTTCATTTAATTAATTAGAAAATATTTTTTTAAGAATCACATTTTTGCTGTAATAAGTGTGTATTTGATCCTTACGTATTGCCCCCTACCCACCCCTCTATCTATTTTCAGTTCATAACAAAAACTTTGCCACAAAAGATCAACAAAAGCATAACTAGTTATAAAAGCAAGGAGTAAGGAAATGCAATTAAGACCATTTAATATTAATTATAACTCACTTTTTATTCAAAAGATTAATCTAAATTTTAGGGTAAAACACTTATAAATTCACAATCGATGCTGCTTCAAAAGACGCAGATAAGCAACAAATATTATAACAACTAAGAACATTTCATAATAATATTTAAATATTTTAAAAGAACTTAGCGTGAAAAGACATTGTGATAATTGATGCGTTTACCAAAAAAGGGCATACTGAAATTATGTATATAATAAAAGTTCATTGTTTAGTCCTTTTTATTGAATTTTGAGCATGTATACGTATTTTACAGATTGTGATCATATTTATCATCTTGGCCACTGCGTTCACTTTAAAGAATTTATTTATACAAATGACTGAAAGCAACTAGGTAATTAAAGCATGCTGTAACCTGAGATCCTTCAAGAAACCGGTTTGCATTTTCGAAAAAACATGCTGATAAGAAATTTTACATTATGTTTTCTAAGCAAACCAGTTTTAATCAAATTTTTAAATTCCCTTAAGGGGGTGTAATATACGTTCTACATTAACTGTATGAAGTTTTTATTAAATTCTTTTAAAAACTTGCATGATGTTATTGTACCACAGAAATTATTTCTGACCCTGAAAACTCGTTTTTTGGTGATGAAACCTAATATGGCCCAATTTTTTAGCGATATTGAAGCTATTGAAATTTAATAAAAAATGTTTTTATTATTTTAATTCTTGGGCATGTAGATAAAGGACTATATATAGCCATAAATGGATATAAATGGCCATTTTTCAAAAACTGTATATCTACGTCCTTCGATCGATTTTCAAAACCACCACAAGTGTTTCATGTGAACAACCAAAGACGCACATTACTTTATAAATGATGTTGTAGTGCATAAGAAACTTTTTTGAGTTCTGGTAAGGAATCCAGTGACAATGAGTTCGTTCCTCCTGTTGTGAAAAGATTGAACTGGAGGGGAAAAAGGTGAGCAACCCTGCTGTTCCTAGAAAAAAAAACAATACAAAAAAAGCAGAAAATCACAAAAGAAAATCAAGATGATGGTGATTTTCCCATCATACTGAAATTTACTGCAGATTCTAAAATCAATGCTCACTTGGCTGATGATCCAACATCTTTAGATGTTCTCAACTTCTTTTTTGATGATGAATTCTACAACTTACAATTTATACAAATCTCCATGCTCACCAATATCAAGAAGCTCATCCTATACTCACACATTATTCTACAGCTAGATAATGGAACAATATCACTATTGAAGAAATGAAGAAGTTCATTGCTCTCCACTTCTTGACAGGGATTGTTCAAAAGCCTGAGATTAACCAGTATTGAAGTACAAATCCTCTGCTAATGATCCCCGTTTTCAACATTTTAATGAAAATTCTCACCATGACGCAAAAGATCCTAATCGTGACTCTACAAAGCGAGAGCGTTTGATTCATTTGGTTTCAACATTCAAGTCAGAATATATACCAACCCATGATATCTCCATTGACGAAAAGCTATGTTGTGGAAAGGACAACTCCAGTTCAAGCACTATATTCCAAGTAAGTGTTCAAAGCTCCACATCAAGTTTTTTAGTTTATGTAAAGCATCAGGGTATTAGGAACTCTTTTGTATACTTGGGGAAGCAGAACAACACCAGAACAAAACTATGGCTGGTGAAGCGGAACTAGTCAGCAAACTTGGGACAAGTGGAGCTGTTGTACTGAAGTTGGTGTCAGAGGTTTATGGCAAAGGATACCATGTTTACATGGATAAATGGTATATGAGTGAAAAGTTGTTTTTTGCATCTGGAGGAATATGGATCCGCGATATGTGGTACTGCTAAGCTTAACCGTTTGAGTATGCCAAAATCCATGAAAATTAAGAAAGTGGTTATGGGAGACACGGAATTTTGAAGAGATAGCGACTTGCTCATGCTACGATATCAAGACAAAAATGAAGTCTACTTCCTATCTACCATCTTTAAGTCTAGCAGCCTTTTAAAAGAAGAAACGACTTGGAATGGACCTTGTTAAACTTGTTTTGGTGTGAATGATTATAAAAAATATATGTGTGGGATTGACTGCAATGATGTAATGGAATTTTTCTTCAGTGAGAAAAAGCCTGAAGTGGACCACCAAGGTAGCAATTCATTTCATTGAAAAGGCAGTTCTTATTTCATTTATTTTATATAATAAGATCCAAGGAAACCTGTGAAACATCATACTAAAGAATACATTATATTTTATTTTCTGAAACTTTCTCTTGTTCTATTAAATTCTTGTTGGAACATGTAAAATAGATTTAAAGCATATCTTACAAAATTTATCTTTTGTTTAAAATATTTTGTTCTTCCATTCGAGGTATATATAAATGGTTGGTTGTTGAGACATAATTTATATGGTTGTTGCAGATGAAACTTGAGGATGTATATATACATCATTGGTTATTATCCGAAAGGGAAGTAGAGGACAATAGAGGGAATCTTTTTATCAAAAGTCCGCTCGTTTTTAATAGCGTTAAAAACTAAGGTCTAGGAACAAAGTTTAAATTTTAGGTCTGGTGGTGGATGATGTACGGTCACACATGCCTTATTTCTCTAAACCACTTTTTTCTCATCTAAAACAATAATGGGATGAAAAAATAGATTTTAGAACCTTCTGAGATATCTAGTTTTGAATTTTTGTATGAGGTCAAAAATAATATTTCTTTCTGCATACTTCTGCTTGAAATCTCCAGGATGACATTCGGGGAGGGATAACCATATTTCATGGCCGGGTTGGGGTCTTCAGCCTTGGTTGGTGGCCTTCCTATTGATGGTGACACCTAGTTCCTTGATCAGTAAATCAGGGTGGACGACAGAAAGGGTATCCTGTCCATAAAAATTATGCCAAATTAGTATGATGGTACAACTTTTTAATAATCACAACTGTGTAAATAGGGCTGGAACTTTTTGTGAAGGTGTCATTGGCGCAGGATAGATTTTTATGGAAGAGTGCCATAAATAGCCTCGTCTAACTCATTTTAGCATGGAAAATCAATGTATAACTGTATAAGAAGAAGAAGAAAAAGTATATCAGCTGTTTAAAATAATTTCTGGGCTGGCACTTTGGCCCGGAAAGGTATTATAATTGACCTAAAAAAACATTTCATGTAAGAAATTGAGAAATGTGCTTTTTTTTATCGGTAAAGACATTTTTTAGGAATCCATTCATCTCTTAGGGCTTTTTTGCCATTTGAATTCTGAATAATACTTCATTTTATAATATGCACCTTAATGATCTTTTCTAATTGTTAGATGATTTAATCTAAAAATTTGGTTATTTGATATTTCACAAATTTGCTGTATGTTTTTATGTGTTTTTATGGTATAAAAGTATCTGTTATTATTATTTTAGTATAAAAAAGTAAATGCCAAAAATGCCGACACCTCTTCAAAACCATAGGTATTTTATATTTTTCTTGAAGCTCTGAAATAAGCGCTAAGCACTACTTAGCATAATTTAAAAATGAGTTGTTTAAGAAATAGAAAAAATTTTGTGTTTAACATTATGTTATGAATTTAAGGGGCTGGGTACACTGAGTGTTCTTTCATTTCAGAAAATTTTCAGTGAACAAAGTTTGTAGTTTTTGTGGATTTTTAACAAATTCATGAAATTTTATTCTTATGCAAGATATTTTTTCACCAACTGCAAAATTTATTTTATTTTTTTGACTTTTTTCTAAATTTTCTTACTAATTTTTTTTTTATTTGTAGGGTTAAAAAATTTTAAGAGCTTGTATAATGAAGACTCCCGGGAACACCATTTATTGATAACATTGTTTAATAAAATTTGTTAACTAATAAAATCTGTGGTTGCAAATCCTATTAAATTTAAGTTTTTGTTATTCGGTAACAGCAGTAGCTCTATTAAAAAGTTAAAAATAGATAACAAAACTGTTCTGAACTTTTCTGCTTTTAAACTATCGCCCTAAACAAACATTGGACTCCTGATGACCAAGGCATGCATTTCACTAAATTTTCTAAATCCAGCTTTTTACAGTGAAATTTTCTGTAAAATTTCAGAAAATTTCTTGTTTTTTAATTTTTTTTTTATGTATAGACTTTCTATTTGTCTATCTCATAAAATATGAAATTCTTTTCTTTAAGGTCACTTCTAACCACTTCACTTGAAATCTTGCAAGATTTTCCTTTCAAAGAATTTCAATATTATTTCAATGTTTCTACATTTACTAGTGTGATTAGTCTGTTCCATTCACTCGAGGTGACCATTGCAGAATTAATAATTCCCTAAAATTGTTTTATCTGCTTTTTATTCTACCAGTAGTACTGTCTTTTCCTCTTCTCTTGGCTACTTTTGTATCATCTAGGTAGCAAAATTTTTCTATAACATTGAAAGGCTGGTTTCCACAATGTAATAATATATCTTCTATTTCAGCTGTTTATGTCTTTTACTAAGCAAGTTCAACCTTGAAACTTTTAATCTGGTTTTCACATTCCTTTGTGGTAACTGAATCTTTTATGCAGCAATTAGTTGCGAAATTGGCAATATACAGAATTACTATCTACACCTTTCCTACAGGTGCCACTAGAGAATTTACTTTCTTCTCTAACTTTCCATAGATTATAGCCATTGACCATCAATTTTGTGTTTCCAAATTAAATCGTAAACTTTTTGACTCCAAATTAGACTATCATGCTTCTAGCTTGGCTGTTAATCCGATCAATTTTTCTCTTTTTTACTATTTTTCCTAACCATTTTTCTAAAAAAATTTACAATTTTTTGTTAGCTTTAATTCTGTTTTGGTTCCGTATAGAGAAGCTTTACAATGGTACATAATATGTGCCATCTTGCTTGCCTTTTTTTACTTTAAATTGAGTTTTTAAATATGTTGTCTAAATTTGTTGATTCACAAAATTTGTGTCTACAAATTTTTACTATTTTCATAGACGTGCTGAATGAGTTAAAATGAAAATAAAATTTTTGTTGTAACATAACAGGCAAAATTATGTTCAAATTTTTCATTTGACATTGCAGTATCATCAAATAAAATTATATTATTTTGTTTGAACATGTTGGAAACGAGTGAAAGTTTTTTGATGAAAAATAAAGTTTTTATGATATTGTATTGTTAATCAGCCTTTTTTTTCTCATAAAAATTTCATCTTCAAAATGATGCTGGGTACAAAGGAGCATTTGACTTCATCTTTATGAATTTTCTATCCCGGATGAAAAATTAAGCACTTTTCTTCTACATTTTAAAAAATGTTATAAAATAAAAAATAAAACACATTCAAGTTTCATTTCTTATTTAAATTGTTGCTTCTTTTTATAAATTATGAACTTGATTTTGTTCTGAATAGTACCTTATAGATATTACAACACTTCAATATATTTTTTTTATTGATTTTAGGCGTAGCCTACCGTATTACCTACAGCCAGGTTACAAGATTCATGAGTTCAATAAAAGGTTGCAAAACGGAGCTACAGTAATATTTTTACTATCGATAATTTATAACTGTATATCAAAAGTTTTTTTATTAAAGATGGTGAGGTCCTGAATAAATTCTATCATTTGTTCTGAAAAGTGTCTCTCGAAAACAAATAACGGTTTTGTTTGCATTTGTGGCCTCAATTAGGTATAAAGTAGTTGTTTTAGGTTTGTGAAAAAAAAAAAATTGTTTTCTGGTACTTGGCCAAAATGTTAAACTTAACTATATTCTATTTTTTTTTTTTTTTTTTTTGTTATATGTTTTGTATGAAGGCAACCATAAAATAAAGATTTGACTGATACAATTACCCACAGAAACTTCTCATTTTCACAAAATTTTTTATGTTTCCCAAAATGTGTATGTTATCAAAATATACATGTTATCAAAATATACATGTTATCAAAATATGCATACACACACACACACGAAATAAAAAAAAATGGCCAAAAAAAAATAGCCTTGGCAATTTTTTTGCAGACTATTAATAATTATCTCGGCAATGACGTTGGCAATTGCCGATTGCCAAGGTGAATTGTATTCAGCAAAAATTTTTGAGTAGGCACTGTGCAGGTAAGATAATTTCCTAACTAAGAATTTTTTTGCAGAGATTGATACAGCCTACATGCTATACTTATAATAGAAGATAAAATTAAGAGTGTTAGCCAAGAGTGATTTTATTGTGGGAAAGCAGAGAAAATTGCTAAATGAGACTCTTTATAGCGAAATATACTTGAAATCCAAAAATGAAGTCAAAAACTTAATTAAGAAAAATAAAAAAGCAATATGCTTCATAATAAGCTATCAGAAAACATCATGATGGCAGTTCAAAATAACTTACCTCGCAAAGCATTTACAATCTGCTTGAAAAAGTATGGGAAATGCTAAGTCCACTTTGCAAATATTCAAGGAATTTTTGAGCAATTCAGTATATGCCTTGTAACCAAAACTTCCAAAATCTCCTAGCAAATTCAAGGATTTTATTGGAGTATGCTTCTACAAAGCCCTAAATTTTAAATCTCACTTTTGATTTTTATCGATTACGGAGGAAGTAACTCTTAAAATACTGAAAATCTTCACACTTCTAGGACAGCTGGGACTACTTACCGGTATGGTTTCATAGACTTACAAGCCTTTGATGCTATAGATCATAACATCTCAAAGTAAAAATTGTCAAACACTACCATATCGTGGTTTAAATATTGTTTCTGAAATCATAGTTCTAACGTTAATTTAAAGTTGATTTTTTAGTCCTGGCCACCTAAATTGTTGAGTTTCCCTGGGATTAATTTGTGGACCATTAATGTTTCGATAAAGCAAAGCGGTGCAACTGGTTTGTTGATAACAAACTCGGAATCCATTTTTTTGAGCATAAAGCAAAATCTTTTTGCAAGTAAAGATTAAGTTAACAAAATTACCCCACTAACCATTATATACCAAGCCTTAAGTATTAAACAAATCTCTTAAAGTTAAATAGCTAGGCGGTATTCTCAATGAATTCATCAATGGTTCAATGGCTGTTAATGTTATAAGCAAAATGATTTCCAAATTAAAATTTCTGTAAAGACAAAACGTTTTGTTCAGCCCTTGAATTCAGCTCCACTTTGATTATGCTTATTCTGCTCAGTATCCGGATCTAAACAATGCACTAAAAACTATACTTCAGATTGCTCAGAATAAATTTACCAGGTTTTGCTTTCAGTTAGACAATAAAGATCATAGAATTAAGAATAGCAAGAATTTTTATTTCAAATATAATGTGAAGAAGCACTTCCTAACTGTTAAGAGACAGAAATTCAACTAAGGACTAATTAAACAATGTTTTTTGCTTTGTTATCTCTGTCATCAATTTAGGCCCGTTTTGGATGTTTATATGTATATTATGTTTGGTTTATTGTTTTAAAATTTTTGGTTTTGTGATTGATGACAAAATAAAACTATGCTCAAGATAGATAAAAATGTCTGATAAGAATATCTTTTTTTTTTTAAAAATTAATAAAAGTCTGTTTTGTTATCTATTAAAAGGTTGATTATTTTTATACTTTATGTAGAAAAATTCCAATGTTCAGTGAATCTATACTTATTTTATCAACATTTTGCTGATACAGTATATGTAGTATATTCAGCTATTAATGGTAAAGGTATATAAGGCACTAAACCAGTTGAATCCAAAATTGCTTTGGAATATTTTTGATCGTTAGATTATGCCTTATGATCTTTGGACTTTGTGCTTTGTTAAACTCCCAGTTGGTCGCACTATTAGTTATGGCACAAATTCCCTGCAATTTAAACCCAATTTACTGTCAAACACCCTTTCCAGATGATATTAAAATTAGTGTAAGTGTTCCCATTTTTAAACAGAAGGTAAAACTCTGGAAAGGGAGTTGCACGTGCTCTTGTTGTGAAAAGTTCTTGGTGATTTTAAAATTTTATTGCTTTTTTTGGTGACATCGTTTTTATTCATGTTTACCTTTTCACTTAGTTCAGAGTCTCCTGAAAGCCTCCTCATGGCGGGGGCGTGATAGGAAATTTTAGAAAATGACGTTTTCAGATTGGCTTAAAACGTACTTCCAGCATTTTTACTATCTTAAGCTTGCTGATTGAAAACCTTAATATTACACCAATAACTTCTGCCACCTTAGCAACGATTTTTACTCTGTTATGAAGTTTTGCTATAAAAATGCTTTTGAGGTTCGCACAGTAATTCAGATCACAGCAACATGAGGGATAAACCAGTGAACCCCAAACACTTCGAGAACCTTTTTCTAGTTTTAGTTCCTTAAAAATAAATGTTTTGTTTTTGTTTTGTTTTTGATCTTAAAATATTTTACTGCTACTGTAACAACAAATAAATTATATAAAATCAATGTTGACTTGATTTACAAATGATCATTTGTGAAAATCTATTTAACCCTCATGCTGTGGATCCCGTTTATAGATGTGATAGACATTTAGTGAAAAAAGACAAATCCCATGTATAGACAAGATAATTCATATTATTTTTTCCTGGGCAGTTACAAGATAGGCACATTTTGAGCTAGGAAAAGTAAATGGTGACAAAACCGAAAAGGTTTGGCAAAGTGTAAGCCAACTGAAAACTGAAAAAAATTTTATTGAATAGCTTTAATTTTTGTTTGTTAAACCGTTTCGAAAATGAAGAATAAACAATGAATTTGTTTTTTGTAAAGTCACAAAAGTCTTTTAAAAAAGTTTTACACTTTTTTTGTTGACTTTTTAATTTTTTTGGTACATTTATTTGGGCACCCATAGCTATAAAATCTTACCTGGATGTGTCGAGAATGAGAATGTTATATTTAACGTGGGGAACCAAAAAATTGCTGAGACAATATTCCCAGATTGGCCCACGTGGCGGGTCTTGGAGTACTTAGAACACCTATCTGCATCTACGAAATTCGCTTAACTAAACAACCCGACCAATTTGAGCTAGCCTTGCATTACGCAATGAGTTTTGCTCAGAATCTCAGAGATAACATGGAAATAAATTTCCGCTAGAGGTTGGAGTTGAACTCGTAACATTTTGCTCCAGAGTCAAACATCCTACCACTGTGCCAATATCTAACATCTTTCCTCATCTAGTCTTCAGTTTTAAACTTAGCTGAAGCAATTTGGTCGCAAATATCTTGAAAGAAGCTGTATTTGTGACAGTGTATGGAAAAAAACATTTACACTGCATTTATAGTTATACTCTGACTGTAAATCTTTATTTTCTCCTCCTTGAGTGTCTCGTAGCTTTATTGTTTAATGTTACTGAATTAATTAATGGAATGTCCCACATAAATAATGAAAACCTTTTATAATCAAGAATGAGTAAAATGACATTATTTTAATTTCAGAAGGCGGAACAAGCCTGGTGGGACGATTTGATAAATGA
>JAUZNK010071230.1:0-14020 GCA_035046665.1 Euphysa ruthae
TATATGCAATATTTGACAAAAAATATTTCGGCTATAGCAGACAAGCAAAAGTTAAGACTGAGAAATGCAGCATTTGATTTGCAGCTCAGTAAAAAAAAAAAACGTAACATTTTCAGACTTGCGCAATCGGCTTTCACGATATCCAAGTACTTGGAAGTTCTGTTGTCGAGCGATAACGCTCGCGTCATTTACTTCACACGAGCTTTTATATACTCGGGAGGTTACACTGTTGTCAAATGGATGATGATGATGACGAATAAAGCCTTCATCATGAATTTGCAGATCGAATTGCAAAATCAGACAAAACAAGCATTACATCTCTGATGAAGAATATAAAACAAAGTCAGAATCCTTTCAATCGTGAACAGTCCCAAGGGATTACACTGGTGCAACTTTAGAAAAGGATGAGGAAGATTTTAGTAGAGGAAAATCCCTATAAGTATGTGACCACCATTAGCAGATTTTAGACCGGATTTGGTTAGTACAACTAATTTAGAGTATAATTAACTTTTTTTTAAGGTTGAAAATATATAGCAGCAAAATTGGATAAAATTTCATCCAAATTTTTTTTCTCCCTCAATGTGCTCATATAATATATCCATGGAAAGATAATTTTTAATTCTGATTCAGAAAATTATGAAAACATTGGTCTAAAAACCTATAGAAATTAAGATATCAATGGTTCTTTTAGGGTAGCCATCATTATAAGTAAGTTTATTACAAATAATTGATTCAGTTGTGTGTATTTGATTCATGCTTCATGTAGTGGAATGATTACGCATGTTATTCATTTTCTACTCATTTTACTCATAATGTTGGTGCGCATAACTTTATTTAGCTTAAACAAAATATTTTAAGTTATTGTAGAGGAAATTTATAAACAGATAACTTATGGTTTCATAATTTATAATTTGATACTATTTTTTATAAATTGCTTTGCTGTTTGTTGGATGTACGGTTATGAAGACCAGTGAGATTTTTTGTCCAGTATAAAACAATTTTTATTTCATGTCTTAGTCTCAATTTATACACTATTATTATATTAAAAAGAACAATCAGAAAGGAATTTCTCTATTACAGTCATTTACTTTGTTCCATATACCAAATAACGTTGTTAGAATATCTATCTAAGAAACTATGAACTAAAAATGTGAAAAAAAATACATATCATCTGAATATTATTGGTATAATAATTATAACAAATCAGTGTATAATGAGGATACCAAATTTTATCAATGCCACAATGATATATACGTTGCGATTTAACGATCAATTGAATGCACTAGGTCTAAATAATTAATAATTATGTGAAAGCCTTTTATTTGGGGCTTGTTGGCACTAAGTCAAAATGACGTATATATACAACATTGACAAATAACCAGTAAAGCTTTTTTTATACAGGACTGGATATGAGGATTTTATCAACTTTAAGGGGGTAAAATAAATTTAATATTTTTCATCTAAATATTAAAGCGATCAATTAATTAGAAAAGAACCATAAATATCTCAATAGGTTTTCAAATTAATGCTTTTACATTTTTCAGAATTAGAATAAAATTGTCTTTCCAATGATATATGAGCACATTTAGTTAGAGAAAATTTAGGGTCAGATTTTACCCAACTTTGCCCTTAAATATTTTTGCTACCCCCTCCAATTTTACTCTAAATTGGTTGTACCAACCAAATCCGGTCTAAAACGTTAGTCTGCTATGCTGGTCACAGACTCATAGGGATTTTCCTCTACTATTTTCTTCTCAACTGTAACACCTTGGGAAAAGTTATAAAAAGTTTTATCAGACACGCTTGAAAGCCATGAAGAAGAGCATACAGCTGCTTGTTAGAAAAGACTAAGAAAAAGAAAACCATCAGGAAATACAATTTGAGTAAATAAACAGTGAAATTTTAATGACATGTTGACTTTGCAAGGATTTTATATCAACCTTCTTATGAGTTACAAAATTTCCCCTTCTTCATTTTATCTGACAAAAAAAGGTTTGATGAGAAAACCAAATAAATCAGAATTAGCAAGTGAGGTAAGAGGTATGCTGAAAGAAAACTCTCCAACAACTACAAGTCACCAAAGAGTTTGAATTATTGACTCATTGGCATATGTGAGTATTTCTTAAGTAGTCTCTGCAACACTTTTAACCTTCTGACAAACACAATAGAATTGATATCATATTTGACGTGTATATAAAACTTAGCATCAAAGCAAGTAAGTGAAGAAGAAGGGAAACCGTTGAGGGTATTGAAACAGTGATATTAACTTTTTATCAGTGTTTGCCTGTTAATATGAATCGGTTTTAGTCTCTGTCACAGAATAAAACTGCACTAAAACAGCAATTCATTATATGTGTAATAAACAAAGTTGAAAGTGAGTATTTCAATAAAAAGTATTCTTGAGTGGTTCACACAAAGAAAACAGTGTCTCTGCTTCATAAATGGATTGGTCACTGCTGAAAGTTTACTAGAGTTCACTCCTGAAAAAGCTGACGATCATCTATTCTTCCATGTAAATCATGCAGTCAAGGTGGAATATTATAGAAGGGTATTTATCACATCTGTTGACAATGATATATTTGTGCTCGCCACACAAAATTTCTTTCAACTGAATTACCTTGATCTGAAAGAGTTGTGGTTTTTTTCAGGTTACGGTAATTCTAGAACATTCTTCCCAATTCTTGACCTCTCCAATCATTTAGATACTGACTTCGTAGACGTACTGATACACATTCATGGTCTCAGTGATAGTGATGGTCTTAGCAAAGTCGGTATAAAATCTAGAGCTAAAAAAGAAGGAGCAAATTGTTACCACCTGGTGTAATGATTTGGTCTGGAGGAATTGAGTGATCAGATGATTTTGAACACCAAGTTTTTACTGAAATGAGTAACTCAGGCAGAAACTTTCGATGAGCTGCTTTTATTGTCTATCATAAGAAACATAACAAATATTTTCCACCACCTTCTGATTGCATCAAACAGCATTATATTGTGCGGATGTTTACACCGTTATAAATGGATAAATTCTCTTTTCCTGGAGAACATTGGGCTAGATCCATTGGAATATAGTTATCTGTTAGACGAATATTATTCCCTGACTGTTTAAAATATAATTTTTTCCTGATACTTACTTAGAAAAGTATACCTTTTTCCCTGAACATCTCTGAAAAACACACTATTTTCCCTGATTCTTTTATTTAAAGTTTGAAAACTAAATTTTTCCACACACTTGATATTACTTCTTCTCAACTCCTGTAAATCAACTTTATATTCTAGTGTAACAAAATTAATAAAGACAAATATTCTGTTTCCAGCACCGTGTTCAAACTATATATATATAATATTTTTCATACGTCAGGGCACGATCGACGGACAGTAAATGCCCTGTTTCCTTTAGTTTTTTAATGGACTTCTTTTATATATAAATAAATATTACAAATATCTAAGTAAGATTTGAAAAGTAAAAACAGAAGAATGAAAATATCAAAATCATGACACAGGTATAAAGGCTCTAATTTGTAAACCTAACCAATGTGGAAGCTCGGAAGTTTTTCCCTTCTAGTCATTACATCTATGTAAATCTCTTTACATTCCAACTTAACTGATAAAATTTACAAAGAAGGCTTCTAGAAATAGTAAACAAAGAAGCTATTTTATATTATATTACATAGGTTTAGGGGAAACTATTTAGTAATCTTAAAAAACAGTTGCAAAAAAAATTAAAAAAAAGTTTATAGAATGGTTTAGATCAATATAATATTAAGAAACATGAAGGGAAGAGTGGTTGTTTTTGTTTCTACATTTAAGTGATATGAAACTGCGAAATTCTTGGGCATTTTTGCCTAAATAGGGTGACAAGTCCATCCATCTTTCCATCTTATAAAGATATGGGAATCTATTATGTCAATTCTTATTTTTAATTAAACTTTGCAATTTAAAATCATATAATGAAAGTTAAACTCTTTTCAAATAGCTAAATCAATTGTTAGTATTTTAAAAATCAAACAAAAACTTTTTTGGTTATTCTAGATGTTTTATAATAATGTCTTTCATAATAACAGGTGATAGATCATTCTTAGATTTGATAATTGCTGAAGATGGGAGAATTATATTATGAATAGATACAAATTTATTCTCCCTCAGAATTTCATCGAAACTCAGGCTATCTTTGTCATAAATTATTTGTGAAGTTCTTCCATGCAAGTAATTTTTCTATTTCTTGTTGATGGCTTAAATCATAATAAATTGTAAAAGACTAAAAACAGAAACAAAATATAGATTAGGTAAGCTCTAAGAGCTATATTACATTATCTCAATTGGGTTCTCATAGATTTGAATTTGGCAGCGGCATATGATTATGGTTTTCAAGCATTTCTGTCATGATTATTGATTTTAACAATTTTTGAAGACTATTTATGTTCCAAAAGTGAACAAAAAAAAAAGATGAGAAAAATATATTTTTGAAGAAATTTTTTTTGGTGATTTTTTTCGAAAAAGGGTATGTTTTCAGGTTCTGTACAAACCCTGCTGCAGTCATATCAACAAAACTATCAATAACTAGCAACTTTCCAGGTGTATGTACATGTCAAAAATGTAGCAAAGTCAGTGTTTGCAAGAGTCGGGTGTTGAATATTGCTTGTTGCCAGTACTGTAAATGTGATGCGACTTCTGAGTGTAAAAACCCTACCAAATGATGTAAATACTTATATGTTAATATGATGATTGTGTAATTTCATCTATTTATCTACTTCATTCAGTACTTTCTTAACATTCATTGATTGAATTTTATGATTTTATGGTACCAAATTTAATCAGAAAATGTATTCTTGGTATGTTCAGTTATTATAGGGTATACATTACCTAAAATTATCATGAATTTAGGTATTGAAGGGAATGTTAGAAATTATATCCTCACTAACTGTCAGAATGTGAGGGGTTTTTTACGATTCCATAATGAAGAGCCACAAAAATGAGAAAAAATGAATTTTCAGGGCATTTCTGGTTATCATAAAGGTTATATTAGCTAATATACCCTAACTAATCTGGGTCGTATGGTCATTTTGAGGTGTCAACTGTCTCAGTACAACCAGCCGTTCACAAGATATGGGTTTTGAGTTTTTTTGCCCCTATGCTATTTACAGGCAATTTCCAGCTTAACGACCATAACCTAAAAAATCTCATCTGTTATTTCTGAGTCTCCTGGAGCCATATCACAAATATCCAAAGAGAAAACAAATTTACATAGAATTGCATATGGGAAGTAACTCAGCTCCCCAGTATTAGTGTCAGTAGTATATTAAAAAAAATGTATGGATTATAGACATTTTCATATATCTTTATTTTTACCTGGTCAAGTTTGGGTTGACGAAGTGGAGCAACTTTTCTAGCAGATGGGTAACCTCCTGCAGCCATCAGTCTGCCAATTTCATCTGCTTCACGTAATTTTGCTACATCAGCAGAGCTTGTTCCAGGATATATTGGTTTATGAGTGACTCCACCAGGAGTTGTACCATCTAAAGATTAGCATGAGAAAAAAACAAATCTTTTTAAAGATATACATTTTTAAAACTTGATGATTACTTAAATATATCTACGTGACAAACATAAGAAAATATTTATCCATTTTATAAATAACCAAATCAAACCTGAGAAATAATTAGCTAAAAAATCTTAGCTATTCTATCCCAGGTTCAGCAATTTTTTCACCAATGTTTTAAAACCAAAGAGTTGATTAGAAAAAAAATTAAATGGAAATTAAAGGCAGCTTCAAATTTTCTTCAGTAAGTTACTATTGAAAATGACATGGCTTAACAGTCTAGTTTTATGACAACTCTTTAAAAACAATTATTTTAAAATTTTAGGACCACTAGCAATCAAGTCAGCATTTTAGTCAGCAAAAGTTTTTTCTGACCAATCATGAAGCAGTATTTTTATGAAATACTGTAAAAGAGCATGTTATGAGTCAGAAGTGTTGAAAAAAAATTTGAGAATAATTGGAGAACTATTAAATAAAAAACACAGCATTACTACTATTTGCAAAAAGCCCAGAAGCACCATTTTATCTCATTATTTATTCACAAAAACCACATATTTAAAGTATTTAAATTTTATAACTTCTTAAAAATTTCAATAAATATCTTTAAACCACCGTCGCTAACAGAGGGGCAGAGAATCAAAATTCGAAAACGATCAAAATTTAACTTCTTAGTCTTCTTAATTTTAGATTAAAAACCAAAAACTTTCACTTTCACTTTCATTCCAAATATAATACAAACGCATTTAAAAAAGTATATGTTTTGTACTTAAGACACTTTTTAATATATATTTCTATTTCATTGCAATCTGATTTCTTCGCAAATAAATATAGCTTTATAAAAAAGACACGCATTGTTTTTTTTAATGAGTAGCTTTTTGCTTTAGGCAGGAAACTAAATAAACAGATAAAGATGAAGCAGTTTTTACAAAAACAAAAGAAAGATACTGGCTGATGTTAAATTTAAAGGATTGGAGAACAATTAGAACAAGCGAGCAGAAGGTGGGAAGAAGCTTCATAAATGCTTTAGTAAAATTTAGTATCATATCGCCTAAGAATGAGCAGCAAAAGAAAGCTTTGTAGTCTTTGAGAAAGTCTTAAGTCAAAGTGTTACATCTTTCAAGTCATCAGAACAGTGCCCATAGAACTATTTATATAATAGTGACAGTGAGGCCACATTTCTACAATGAGAAAGAAAGTAATGAAGATTAGAACTAAGATCAAGAACAACAAGATTGTTTCTAAATTTTGTCAAGAAGATACAGAAATAAATCAGAGGCTCTGGCATAAAGATGGCAACAATAGGAAGCACCAGCAATAGAAATCCAACCTTCATGGCAGCAGATTTTGCAATGGATTCAAATGTAATAATGTAAGAATACAAAGAGGTGATTTGTGAAAGTTAGACATAATAATCAAAGCTGTATAGAATCAGAGAGTTCACTAATATTCATCAACCCACATGGAAAGAAATGTGCTCTAAACCAGCTTTTACACCATTGAATGACGCCAACCATTTTTCACCCTATTCAACAACAGTGCAAAGATCATCTTTCAAAATAGCTGTCATTTCAACCTTATCAGAAGTATTATTTGTCTTCCCTAGGGATAAGTCCCAAGTAGTATCATCTGCATAAATAACAAGCTTGCAAAGGCCTCAAGTCCTTAATAAAAATTTAAAAAGAGTAGGTCCCAGAACAAAACCTTGAGCACCACCAGAATTTATTAAATAAAATTTCAAAGAGTGGCCCTTGAAGACCACTTTGATTTCCCTGTCTCATAAAAAAAGCTTAATGATATTCAACATTATATAGAGATACAATGAATATATCTTATGGAAAAGCCCAGTATGCCACAACTTGTCAAATGCACTAGTAATTACAAAGATCAAATCGTTCTCCAGAATTTTAGAATACTGCGACAACAGAGGTCAACACTGAGCAAAAAGAAAAACAGAACTCAGTAAAACACTTCTTAAATAACCTGCAGAAAATCATAGAGTTCTAAAAAACACTTTTTTAGTAAAACTACGGGAAATTCACCAGACCAAGCAGCTTTTGAAGGATCAAGAGTAAATAGCAATTACATTTGCAACCATTTTGTTGAGAACAGTCTAATTAGTGTCAGTCTTAGGTGTAAAGTCAGGCAATATGTGACCAATATCATCGAGGGTGGAGATACTGCTAAACAGTTTAGCAAACAGTTCTGTTTTATTTTTAGCAGAGGTAATGATCTCAGGTCCATTGAAGAGTGGAGGGATCAACAAGTTACCCTTATTTCAAAAACTTCTACAGATGTGCAAGAAGTTTCAAGATCGGATAGACTGAGTGACCAGACATTCATAGACTTGGCTTTGGGAAGAGCGTTTAGCCTTCTCAATGACTCCTTCACAGTCACTGTGGGCTCTGGTAAAAAGAACTTTATTCTTAACATAATTAGTACACTCAAGAAGACAAAAATAATGATTTTTTTGAGCAATTGGAGCCAGGAATGCTGGTGAAAACCATGGGTTCAAGGGTGGCTTCAATTGATACTTTTAAGAGAGAATATATGCATCGATACCAACATGAACGCAAAAAGCAATTTCCTTTGCAGATTCCTGCTATAAAGTTTGAAGATGTGTTCAAGTGGATTAGATCACAAAAACTGTCCCACCATCCATTGTGATAGGAAAAAAATTTCCTATGGATAGGTGACTCATGGGAAAAGATGAGGTTACAATTGATGTAAAAGTTAACCACTGCAGAGTTAGAGCTTCATAAACGATTTGACACAGATGTTTTGCAGATATCAGGATTCAATGAAAGGAATAGAAATAGCAAATAGAGAAAGTATCTGATTTTCACGAACAGTAAAAAGAGTTGGAGTGTCCACTAACTGAGTTAATGAGTGAGATTTGAGGAAATTGTAGGTGTTGATACAAGAAAGGCTAGCAGCTATAGAAAGGCTAGCAGTTATAGAAAGGTAGCCAGTCAGAGTGGAATGATATTATTAATGGGTGAATTATGAAAACCTTGTCAATATTTTCAGAAAAAGAGTTGATTACACTGCAGCACTATGTTAAAGGAGAATGGAATATTAAAGAAAAGATAGCTTGTCGACTGTAAACTGTCAGGGACAAAGATTTCAAAGCCATGGAGATGTGAAAAGACAAGTCCTTGCGATTGATAGAAAGGTAACCAGCTACAATAAAGTCAGACAAAACTACAGAAGGATTAAAGTCGGTTTTAAAAATTGTCAAGATATCAGCTGACGACCTAGATAATAAAGATTCCACATGAAAAAAAATTACTGCAAACACCTCAAATGTAAGTGAACGAAACAGATAGAGGCTTGGATGATGCATGTCAGTCTGATTTAGGTTTATTAAGAATTCTCATAACATCGGGTTTAAAAAAAGTCCTACTGCCTTGTTGAAAAATTTGTAAATAAGGTCAGTTTATTATATTATTTTTCTTGTCAATTATGAGTCTTTTGTATTGGCGAAAGCAGTGTTGTAGCTTTAGAGCAGTGAAAAGTTATGCAAAGTGATCCTCCAAGCACAACTTGGCATTGTAATGTCATTCAACAACTGTTGATGAAACAGGCTCTCTGAATTGCCAGCAAAGAGTTCAGACTTCTCTCTACCAGCCGGCAATGTATAAATCAGCAGCCGGAAATGTAGCAATCAGAACACTACTATCTCAGTACCCTCAACAGAGACGACTGACAAGCATTTTTAAACTAAGACAGAATAAGATAAAAAGAAAACCGGTATTCATCATCTTGAGCAGATATGGTAATGGATCACACCAATAGGCAAAGTATAAAATTGGGTGGTTTACTCTACCTACCCCTTAAGACGATTATTGGTTTGCCAACTGGTGTTTCTATCAAGGAACCATCTCCAGGAGGATTGACAGCCAAGGCTGAAGAGGTCTTCCCCACATCAGGCAAAACTGACCACGTCAGATGCAAGCCCAATATTTATGTCCGAAAAAGAAGCCTTATCATCATCTAAGATTGAGATATAATGTGTTATTTTGTGTTTTATCTAAGTAAGTAACTTCTGTTTCTTCAGAAAGTTAGTACCGCCATCTTTTTTAACTACGTAACTTCTTAGTTCATTTAGCTTTTACAACATCTCAGCTGGTTTCCATTTGCCATCCTTGCGTATCTTGGTCTTCTCATTATTGTAAAACTTGTTAAATATTTTGGATGGTTATTGTAATATTTTACAATACGCTTTGCAGCTTCTTTTAACTATCTCTTTTTTCTGGTGGCTCAGCAATTCCATAAATGACTCAGTATTCCGATGAAATGAAAATCTTTATAACTGTACAAGTATATATATTATTGGAAAGTTAAACGATGATAAGGCTTTTTGAATATTTAATTGTTTACAACAATTTCAAAATAATTTTTTCAAAAATTGTTGGAAATAGATGTTATAAAACTATTTATGGCTAAAATTCCTTCAAAAAGCATTAATTTTTATATTTGAAAATTAATAATTTAGAAGTCTACAATTTGTTTTTTTTTTACTTTTGTATGTCAAACCACCATAAAATCATGGAACATGAGAAAAAGGAAACAATCATAAAACATGCAGACCTCTGCAACAATATAGTATATAGCTAAAATAAGCACCTAATAGCAAAAATTTGAATTATGTTACTCGTTCAACATAGATGGTTAACAAATTTTTATTAAATTAAATATAACAGTAGACAATAACAGCAAATCAAAAAGATATTTATTTTTTTTAAATAGCTATGAAATTACTTTGAAATACTCAATTTTTTTAAAATGGTGAGATTAAATTGATTTTTTGAAACAAATTCAAAATTCACACACCTAACCCAGGAATGTCCAAGCCAAGTATAGCCCATTTAGCTGCGTTATGTTTTGCGTCCTTCTTTGTAGAACAGAATTCATAACTTTTAAACCATTCTTGTCCAACACGACATTTTGAAGCAAATCCTCCATTCAATGAAGAAATTTCCTTATATTCTGGGAGATTCCAACGAACTTTCTGACAAACGATGTTCAAGAGACTTGTAAAATCAACTCTTTTTGCTATAAAAATAAATATTATATTATATAAAAATATTATATAAAGATAATATATAAAAATATTATATAAAAATAAAAATAGATATTGCAATGTTTGAAACAATCAACATGGAAAATGAAACATTTCTGAAACATTATTTATAATTTTAAATGGGAATACTGCCAAAATTACTAAAATATGGAAAAATAAAAAGATTTTTAATATTCTTAACAACAATCAGAACTTTCTGTTAAATTATGAAGAAATAAAATATCATTATCTTGAATATGGATTTTCTCAGGTTATAGAAATAAAATGGCATTTTAGGATTATTTTTCTGCAAAAAAAAAAAAAAAAAAAGATGTCGTTCAAACCAAATTAGATAATTTATCCTCTAAATCCTCTGATCCTGAAACTTAAAAATAAACCAAATTTGCAAAAACAATACATTAATCAGATTCTGTTAACATAGGGAAATATAGATTACTACATGCATTATTTCATACTTGATATTTACGTCAATTAAAGGCCAAAGTAAGTTGATAGTTAATTTTGTATCTCAAATAAATCAAGAATTATTCAATTTCCACCATAACAAATGTGCACATAACTTTATTTTCAAGTTTATCAATTAATAAAATTTTTATTTCAAAACAACTAAAACAATATAATTCTGAATCTAAAAATCAATGTAAAATATATTTAAATATATAAGGGATAGTCAACAGTAAGCGTCTTGCAAAATGGACAAAATTTGCCGCAAAAAAGCGATATACATTCGTTCTTAAAAAAGTTTCTAGATGTTTTTTAAAACAAAAAAATTTTATGGCAAATCATATTTTAAAGCAAGAAGTGTCCAAACCATGAGAATTGACCTGTTTAATACATACAGTTTTCATAAGAGTTATAACAGTTATTAAAATTTGTTATGGTCCAGCTGCGCTCTTTTGTGGTTAGCAATCACCATTCAATAAACTACATACAACATGTATAAATTTCGAAATGGTAAGAATTAATTTAATTTTATCTTCAATTTCGATTTTTAAATCACCTGTGGCAACCCTCACTATTAAATTTCGAAAAAATAATTTTGCGATTTATTGAAAACTTTACCTCTGAGAATTGATTAAATAAAAAGAAAAATAAAATATACATTATTACTTCTAAATTCTCTATTGTCTACTTTCCTTTCTTATTTTTTCATTTTGTCATTAGTGTTACCGACCAACACTTGCAAAGAAAAAATTTCCAAAGAATGCCATACTCTAAATATCACATAGGAAAAGAGAAGCGGTGAATAATGTAAAAATACTCAGATTATTAAATAGATTTTAGTGAGGATAAATAGCTATTTCAGCTTGCATAATTTGTAAAAAAAATTGTCGTGAGTCGCAATTCTAGGTTTATAATGTGAGAATAACATTGAGTAAAGAACTCAATTTGATATTTTTCTAACATTATATAATTAATAAATAATAAATAATAAAAATAATAATTAACCGCATTTTGTCCATATCTTAAAATGTGGCAAATACAGTGCAAGAAACTTGAGGATAAAACAGACTTAAAACAAAAGATTGACAAAGGAGTGAAAAAAGAAAAAACATATTTTGTGGAAAAAAGCACCGACTTTTTAAGTAGTTTAACAAAGATGTTAACAAGATTTATTTTTCACTGCCAAATATGCTAGATTTTCATTTTTTTCCCAAGTTATAATGAAATTAATATTATTTTAAGCAACATGAACCTACTTTATAAAATTGTTATTCTTTTGAGGAAAATACAACAAATATTTTGACAAAAACAAAGTACAAGATTTATTTTTTAGCATGACGAAAGCTGCAAAAATTAATCGCTGCTGAAAACCGACCATAAATATATAAATAAAATATAAAGTTATAAATATATAAAGTATATGATATAAATATATAAAGTTAAATATATTAGTCAACAAATATAGGCCAGTGCTCCCGCAGTTTTGTTCCTGGATATTTTGCTCAATGAGGTTTCCCTCCCACTATTTCACTATCATATTTTTTGCAAGTAAAAAATTAAAAAATTAAATTTTTCAAACAGTTTTAGATGTTATGATTTGTAAATATTTCTCTTCTTGTATTTTCTTCTACAAATGCTCAACAAATAGTTTTAAGCTGTACTTTGAAATTTTCATGTTTGTTATATTTATTTTCGTTGGACGTTTTTGATAAACCACAATCCATGATTGTTGCAGTTTGGTGTTTTTTACGAATATAGATAGTTTACAGGCAGTCACATGGTTCAACAAGAAGTTGGACAAAATGAGAATACTGTGCGAAGATAGTACAGACATTTACATAGAGATAGATGATGTTGATGATATAGAAATAACATCAATATAACTTGTATATAACTTTATATAACTTGTTATAATTCTTCATTTTATTACATGGTATACACTTTTGTTTCCCATTTCCCAGATTTTTAAGAAGCTGTTAAGAAGCTTTGACAACTGAAATTTCCAATTTCTTAAGAAACTTTTAAGTATCAAACCATACCAGAAGTTCTTAGAACAAAAATTAAGTGTATACTATTGTTTTGACAAAAAAAATGAGTCTTAAAATTATTTAAAAACTTCCAAGTATGATAATGATAAAATTTTTAAACACCTTATAATTGTTAAATTTCATTAACCTCAATAATAATGTATTAACTTGACTATAAAGTGTGCCAGACCAAACTTACCAAACATCTTGTCATTGGCAAGCGGAAATGCGGCTTTCACAGCATCAAGTTTTGCTTCTCTTTCTTTATCAGTCCATTTTGTTGGATCAATTTTCCTAAAAAAATAGTACAAATCAGTTACCCTAAAAAATTAAAATCATGAGCCCTGTAAAAGACACACCAAAACAAAACAATCCCGTTTTCAGGCAAAGTATAAATTTCTAGAATTTACATCGGTTTTAAGTTGAATCAACAAATGCTTTCGTAGGGAGCAACAGTAGTTATTTATACCTTTTTAGGGATTAACAGTATAATTTTGTAGGGATTAACAGTAATTATTTGTAATTTTTCGGACTGTGAAGTACAATCATTAGATTCTAATAACATCAAAAACACTGGCAAAAGAATTAGCAGTTATTATTTACAAAATATCTGGTCACTGTTTATTGCAGTCCACATTAGTATACTTCTTGTGGACTGCAATGAACAGCAATTATTAATTTTGTGCGGATTGTAATGGACGTTTGCTTTTTGTGGATAAGAGGATACCAAATTTCGGCAAAGTTATATGATTAATACGATGAATACAATTAATATGATGAATATGAATGATATAACCGGGTACCTTGAACAAATATAATAGGTTAATTGATTTTTGAGTGAAATTAGACCAGATTCAGTGACTATCATAGATTTGTAATCCGAGAAAATACGTAACCTTTTTTCAAGTAATTTTGAGAGACTTTATTATT
>JAUZNK010071241.1:0-14020 GCA_035046665.1 Euphysa ruthae
TATTATTATTTATATATCTATTAATATGCTTAACATGAAAATTCCTATGAAAAATTGAACATTTTAAAGAGAAATAAAAAGTTATGGGAAAAGATAAGAAACTGAAAAAAGATAAGTTTTTGAATAATTTCTATCTAGTATAAAAATCTAAAACTAACGTCGAGGTGCCTGATATCTAGTTCTGAATGAAATTGAAACACAAACAAATATCTGTTGCATGTCATTGGAAAATTTAGCAAAAACGTCTTATAATCTGTATATAAAGGTTTGTGAAGACATGGCAAGCTTGTTGGCAACCCAAAGTTAAAAATGGTATATGGTCATTAGTGATAGAAAACTGGAAAAAAAAAAAAAAATTCAACAAACAACAAATTTTCTGACGCTACCAGTGATTATTATACCATAAAGTGAAATTTAAAATAATGCTTTTAATTTAAGATATATTTCAATTTAAAATAACTCAAAAGTTCAATTTAACTTATTTTTTCATAAATCTAATTAAATATGAGAACAATAGATGTTTAAAAGCATTCGAATGGAATGTTTGATTGTTTGGTTACGTTTAAATAAAATTCTCTATCAACGGTTTATTGAAATTAATCTTGATTTGGTAACCATTGCCTCAATTGAATTACTATTTATATCCTCAGAAACATATTTCGGATTTCAAATCGTAAAGTCTCATATATACAAAACAACAGTTGGAATGATGGGTGAAAAGCTTTACTTTAAACGTTTGTAAATGAAAGTAAAATAATCTACAATCTTCAAATGATCAAATGATTTTGTCATATAGATTTCGAACATAAATGAAACTTATTTTGGTTTGGAAATATAAGAAATATATTTGGAAGGAAGAGTAGTAACTTTCAGCAGTAATTAGAATTGTGTTGTAAATAGCATTTATGTAGGTTATGTGATCTTTTCACAATACTGTGTAATTGGTAAGTTGAAAAATACAAGTACAACATTTATCTACAATCGAAAAAAATCTGAATACCATTTTCGATAAACTGATGTTTAATTAGACAAAATCGATCATTTATAAGATTGTTTTGCTAGAAAATGCTTCTTGTATTATAGAAAAACAACTGATAAAATTTGCTTAACGTTTTTTTTCAAAATGTTGATTGACCCTCAATCTCACTTTCTATTTCCACCTTCATGAAGATGGCAATACTAATTTCATATCAGCTGCATATTCAAAAAATAAAAAAATTCTAGAAAATTATTTATATTTTGTTTCAGTTTATACATTGCCAGAGTTTTTGACTTACTAAATTCGATAAAAGTTCATATTTTTACCCATTTATACATGGAGATTTTTTTTGTCTAATACGGTTTATATAAACAAAAAATTTTATTTTATTTCAGAATTTTTTAGCAAATTAATTGTAGACATTGAGAACAGTTTTAGGTAAATATAGTTTAAAATATACGGCATGGGAAGTTATTAAAGCTAATTACTAAATCCTAATAGCAGCATAAAAACAATAATAATTGCAATAATAATAATAACAATAAAATAACAATAATAACAATAATCTGTGGATGATGAAATAAATATGATTTACCAAAACAATTTTATCATCTAAATTTAAAAATTTAAGTTACATTTTTAAAACACTCAGTAACACGGCACTCATATTACGACCCTTTTGATTTGCATCTGATAATTGACGCATGAAACATTCCAAATATATCAAAAACAGAACAATTTTTCGTTTAATATGACGTTGTTTTAGCATACACTGTCAGAGAGAGCAGAATTCAAAAAATAATGACAATTTAAAAAGATGGTTATATTTATGTATTTATGAAACAGTTGGTAAACAAAGTCAATAATTTTAATTAGTTAGTATTTATTTGCAATAAACTGTTATATAAATTTAAAAATAATTTGAAATAAGAATTAAAATTAAAATAAAATATAACTTAAGATTTAGGATTTCCGAGAATGACTTTCTTCTTAAGCGAAGAAATTTTAGACCAAATCACACTTACGCCATTATTAAAATTCAAACAGAGAGCCTTCGAAATTGTATGACATTTTTTGATAGGTCTCGCCGGGTTGTACTGCTTCTTACAAAAAGTATCATACTTTCATATATGCTCGCATAACGCTTTATGTGAATGTAGATGATAATTAAGTAATTGGGTAATTAAAGTCATCGATTAACGGTCCCGATTTGAATAACTCATCAGAATTGTAATCCAGCATTGCACTATTGTCATTTATTTTGTATCTGCAGAAATCGATTACGGGGTAACAAAGTTTAAATGAACGGCACCGATAAATCTTGATTATTATTCTAATAGATTTACCATGATGGAAGCTCATGATACTTTATCACCATCTTGATCACCAAACAAATTTTCATCCTGATTGATATACAGATTACTTTGGAACTCGATATAATTTATGATTTCATTAAAAATTATTAAAAAGAAACCTACTAGGTTTTCACAGTCTGCAGATACAATTTGATAGGTCCTAAAAAGATAAACTTTTTTTTTGAACACTAAACAATTAACATAAAATAAAATGTAATAATGGCTTGTATCACAGAACAACTTCACATAAATTGGGCATGATTCGACATTGTTGTTGAGGGTGGTATGTCCGGCGCTAATGTGATTCCGAACCCACACCCCTATTTTCACGTTGCAGATAATTCTCTGAGATCTAAATTTTCTTTTGAAGACATATATTCAGAATAAAAATAATTTAAATTCATTCTAAATTTCATGAAGATGGGAGCAATTTCTCTACCGAAACTCAACCGTAATATACTATTTAAACCATAAAACAGGTGAAATGCTCAGAGAATTATTTGAAACGTAAAAAATATGGGATGGGTGTGTGAAAGCACATCAGCGTCTTTAATCCTACCGCTGAGCTGCTTTCTGAATGAAAAATAAACAAAAAGAAACTTTCAGGTTGGTGGAAACTTGATATGAATTCATTTATTTCAATCTTGCTCCAATTTTTGTCTTACCCCACATCGTAATCATCATCATAATCCCATATATTCTTGTTACTACCACTGGTGCTGGCAGCGTTGTCAGCGAGATCATTATCAACATCATTTGAATCAAAGGAACCTGATTCAGTTATAGAATCTTCAAAAAAAGATACACCTGCTTCAACTTGATTCTGTCTCGTCGGACCACAAAGGGTTTTGTGTATTGCAGTTTTTAGTTGTTTTTATTTCATTGAAAAGATAACTTAATTCGACTATTTGTTAATAGACAAGTTTTTATGTGTCTTCTAAAGGGCAAGTTCAGCCTTAAAGTGCTGTTACGAAGAGTCTTTTAGACATATAACTTTAATAAGGTTTACTGCAGAATTTAAATACATGTGCAACAATGCACTGATTCAATTTGATATCAACAGGCAGCCACTTTCTCGATCTGTTTAGTTTTTATGTGGGCACGGTTACCCAAATTTAAGCAAATTTTCCTGTACTTATTTTTTTGTACCGTTCAGACAATCTTCGAATGATTTGTTAAGACCTAAATACCATGCGGAACCTGTGAAATCAAACTGAGTTTGAATCAATGCGTCTCATAGAGAACGTTTTAAAGGTTTTCATTTACGTAGAAATCTATTTTTAGAATTAAATTTATTTAAAACATGATAACTCATACCATCTCTACTCAGCCTTTGATATGTTGTTTAATTGGTTCGCCTCTATAATTAATATCCCATGAATCAGTTTTTTTTCAAATCTTGTTTTGATAAAGAAATAATGCTTTCAGTCTTCTACTAAGTGCATTTTTAGTCTATATTATCATTAAGCTTCGATTTCTTTTTCATATTTACGTAGAAAAGTCATTCACAGTCTGTTACTTGTTTCGTGTCATATACATAGAGCAAAAACAAAAGAGGACCTAAGACACTATTTCCTCATTAAAAAGCTATACTTATCAATTTTTACATTTCAATTTTCTGTTTAAGATTTTTGGAGACCAATAAGTGTCTCTTACCGGTGTGATATCCCGACAAATAAGTCACTTTATATCGAATCCATAATAATCCAGTTGTTATATGAAAATAACACAATCAATCTGGCTAAAATTGCAACCAAAAAAAGGCTTTTATGATAAGCTCTGATTATTAAAAATGTTCTAAAATTTTATATTTTGAGGATATTACCCTTCTTTCCCAAATTTGTGAAAAAAAAAAAAAAAAAAAACTGAATTACACTTTTGTGTAAGTACACAAAAGTGTTGATAATTTTCATGTTTTCTTGAAAAAGTTGACTTGTTGCTGCAAATATATGCAATAAAAACTATAGTTTGCTACATAAAAGATAAACTTTTTTCATGTCTTTATTTTATGTCAGAACAGTTTTAATTCTGCCACCACGAAAATACAAACTACACGAAATGACGAGGAAAAAACCAAGATATTGTTCTGTAGTTTTTTGCTTCAGCTTTGATTTTGACAATTTTGTCTTTTGAAAACATGTAACTGTTGATTGAATGTGTTGTCATCTGAGAAAGTAGCGTTACGATAGAGGCACGTCCATCCATTTTTTTTCAATTCATTATTTTATCATTCAATTTCTTTTAACTTTACAATGTCAACAATAATTTATTTAAATTTCTATAATATAAATAAGCATGATTTCAGAACCATTTTATGGAGAAACGAACAAATTTACCCAAATTTACCGCCTAACATAAAAAAATATTAAATTATGCAATTATACAGAAGAACTTTTTAAATAATTAAAAAAAAAAAAAAAAAAAAAACGAATAGAGCGAAATAATCATGCAATTTATTATATTAAACTTTTTATTTCTTTTTTATTCTTTATTTTCATTGGTAGCGTGAATTTCTGAAAATCTGAAGAAGTGTTAAAAAAAGTTTTTATCCAAAATATTTGATCAGACTTAGTTCTTTGTCTGATTTCCAGCAAAAATTTCCAAAAAATCATCAAGATTGTAATAAATAACAAATTTTCGTATTTTTAATAAATAATTTTTTCTATTTTTAAATCATCAAAAATTTGAATCCGTATTTTTTCAGAAAGTTTAGAGTGGTTTTTTGAATGAAAATGTTAAAAAGTAGTATTTGTTGAGTTGAGTGTTTGAAAACATTCTCTTTCAATCTCTTTGTTATCAAATATTAATAAAATTAATATGAGGATTGTAAGGAATAGAATTTAAATTATTTTAGCAAGTAAATTTCTCATCTACGATCTCCTGTTTGAGTTTAGAAATGGTCACTCCACAAACCAAGCTCTCATTGACATGATAAAAAATATTCAAGAACATATTGATAAAGGTAATTTTGCTTGCAGTGTATTCATTGATCTTTGAAACAGCTTTTGCTACTGTCAATCATAAAATTCTTCTTAATAAACTTCGTAAGTACGGAGTAAGAGGTCTGAGTAATAAATAGTTAGTCTTATTTAAATAAAAGGCAGCAGTACAATAAGATAGGAAACTTGATATCATCAAGAAAAACTATAAAATATGGGGAACTCCAAGGTTCAGTTTTAGGACCGTTTTGTTATTTTAGATCTACGTAAATGACTTTTACAAATAAGTTCATTTTCGTAATTCTCTACTGTTTATTGATGACACTATTCTGTCATTATTTGGTAGCTCCTTAAGAAAAATAAATAGAAAAATAACTTATTACTGATTGGATCAGAGCTAACAGAACAAGTCTCATTGCAAAAAAGATTATAATATTTCGATCATATCATAAATAAAGAGCCACTAAAGTAAATTTTCGCTTATCTGGTCAAAAACTGAATCTCATTAAAACTGTTAAATACCTTGGACTATTTCTAGACGACAATCTTAATTGGCAATCCCTGATTAACATGGTTAAAATAAAACTTTATTGAGCTCCTGTGCTTTTAGCTAAGGTTAGACACTCAATTGGATCTTTTGTAATAAAATCTATTTATTCTGCTATTTATGATTCTCACATTTTCTATGGATGTCAACTTTAGGAGCAGAGGTACGGTTGTTTTGCAATAAAAAGACATTAGTAGCACACAAAATAAAGCATTAGAATTACATCTTTTAAAAATAACATTCCTTATAACAAATTTCAAGCTGTGCCTCTTGATAACCAGGTACTCTTTCAAAATATCATGTTCGTTTATGACTCATTGAGTAAAGTTGCATTCCATAGCTTCTATACTAAAAGTGATGAAATCCATAATTGTCGAAAAAAAGCTGCAACTCTCGACCGACTCGTATTTCCTAGAATCTCTACTGCATATTATGGACCTCATTCAATCTTTTATAGATCATTTGTTAATTGGAACAAGTTTAGTAAAGAAAACTTTGCAAATATTAGACCACAAGACCTTGTAAAACCTAAATTGGAAAGCTTTGTTAAAAAAACTATTGTGGCAAAATTTTTAACATAAAGTGTTTTTATTCTTGTTTTCTTTCCTTTCTTTATTACTTTATAAATTTGATTGCTTTTCTGGAATTAATAGGAAGGGAATTTTTGTTGGGTGGAAATTTTCCGGATGAAAATTATAGGGGTGATAATTATCTTGGTGGTAATCACCAGGGTGGGAAATTTCTGAGTTGCCGTTTTCCAGGTGGGAGTTTTCAGGGGATTTTCTGGACACTATGCTTCAAAAGCTATGTTTTATTCTTATTATATGAGATGATTAAAACATTGGAATCTTTGCAGTGGAAATAAGAAACGAATAATGTTTTGCAGTTTTTTAATGGCTATTCAAAGTTTTTGAGCCTTTCCGAGGGCCCACCATAGTTGTACTGGATGAGAAAATTTTGAGTTTCCCAGGGTGTTATATTGCCAGAAATGCAGTTTTCTAAGCGTTCATAATTCAATTTTAATTTGAATTCAAAATTTATTTACTACAAGCCCTTGTTATTTAAACAGTCCAGGTGTATGTGACATGGTGCCATTATGCTTAATCTGGAGTTCAAAGCTAAAAAATAAGCGGAACCTTGTTTTCCTTCGTAGATTCGTTGTCAATGTCACTTTCCAACTTTGAAATGTACAGCGTACTTGTTTCGAACACACCGCCATTTCCTCTAGCCTTTCTTTTTTTAATACATTTATGAAACGAATAACCAATTTCTCGCTGTAAAAAGTTTGATCGCTGGGTGAAGCCTGTAATCGCCCATGAAGCAACCTTCTACGCTTATTCGGAAATGCTGAAAATATGTCGCGTTTTAAATGATTTCTAAACTGTTTTTTCATAGAAGTCATTCGTGAAAAGCTTCTTTCGACCTTAATTCTTGTAAATGGAATACAAAATAAAATCTTGTGCCATATTTTTGCCTTGTGCTTTAATTTTGGTGTTAGTTAGCACTTTTAATCAAATATCTAATTATTGGTCCTTTTCATTCTTTATTATTTACCACAATAAAGATGATTAAAGTATGATGAAACACTTATTCTTGTTGTATGGTAGATATCTTGCAGTTGTTATGGGAGAGCAAATCATTGAAATGAGTCATGAGATCATCGATATTACTTTCAAAAAATGGATTGCTTGGCACAATTTGCCACATTTTTATATCTAACTATGACGCAAAAATTTGGAATACCGTGATATTTTTGATATCACTAAACCAAGTTTGTAAATTTTTGTAATAGATCTATAACTCATATCTGCAAGTTTGCTTTCAAAAAAGCTTAAGGTAAGTACATGTCATATTACAGCTTTTATCAAGAGATTTGCTGCGTACTGGCTGGAATTTGATCATTATTTAGTGCACATCATTGTTAGTTTCCAACTTTTTATATTTAAAACGATTTATATTTTGCAGACTGAAAAATAATATTTAGCAATCTGCCTTCTCTCATGAATACATGATTTCTGAATTACAAACTTTATACATAATCAATATTTGACGTTTTGGTAGAGGCTGAAAACAGAAAATTTTATATCTTTTTTAGATTTTTATTATTAATCGACTAAATAATATGTATTTTATAAGCTAAAGTTAGCGAGAAAAAAGTTTTAGATTAAACCGATGTAGGCTTCCGTAATACACTGATTTCATTTTCACTTGAGCTTATGTTGTGTTTAATATTTAATATTACCTTTCTTGATCCAAACTTCTCGACGCATTCTATCCATGTTGCAGGTGCACCTGGTACGTTAACAGTGCAACCGTCACTGGTAGGGATTTCATGGTGACCCAGCTCCAACGTAATTCCCTTTCTCGCTAATAGATCAAAGGTTAAATTTTCTGATGACCGGCCGCTAAATAGTAAATGTGAAGATATATACTTTTGAAAATGATTTCATTTATATCATAAAAATTACATGTAATTATAAATATAATTATAAATATATTTATTTTCCCAGATGATGCAATAGTAACAGTCGTGCTCACATAGCAGTTATGGCGAACATATACAATCAGTGAGATTTTTATGTGCGAGCTCTAAACCACAGTTCTCTTTTCCCTTACGCTATAAACTATAGATGAATATAGCCACAAAAACGAAAACCGCATCAGCTAAGAAATGACCACAGCATTGCAGAAACAGATTTTTATAATGTAACTTGCTACAATCATGTCATGGTCAAAATATTATAAGACTTATACCCATTAGGACACTTTATTAACTGAAAAAAGTAACCAAGTAGTTAAAAGTATGGATATACAGCCCTTGGTATATTCAATTTTAGGTTTAATACACTTATAGAACTTAAAAAATAAAAAAAATTTTCTTTGCTGGATCTCAAAGATGAAAGCGATTTTGGCCAAGAAAATCACTTTTACCACATGAGTCAAATGTGAATTTGTGGATAAATCTATGATTGTACAAGTGGAGATATGTTTAGTTGGAGAAAAGTTTTTAATAACAATGTTCAAACTTTGCATTTTAAAGTATATAGTATAAAGCGAAATTTTCAGCTAAATTTTCTGTGAGGCTATAAGATTTAAAATTTTTTTTTAAAGCTCTAAAATAATTAGTAGTTGAGTGCAGTGCATAACAGTGCTCAGATTTTCTTGATAACTTCGAGAAGCTCAGAAGAATTATATTATATGTTGGCAACAATAAAATTTATTCCATTTCTCAATGACAAAAGTATTCATTAAAGAGATATTTTGTTTATTATAGGTGGTTTTTGGAACCATTGAAGTGAGCTTCATATTCTATCGAATATTAAACTGTAAAACAATGGGGGACTTGTAAACGCTTCCCTTCTCAGCGAATAAACTATTACGAAAATTGAAAGGGGATACAAAATTCTAAAGAATAAAAATTTATTATGAAGTTCTAGTGAATATTTGGAATAGTTTTGAAAAGATAAAGCCTGACCTTCCATTAATAGTTCTAACAGATTTTGATTGGTTGTCATAAAACATTACCATACAATCACCACCAAGTCCTGTAGATCCTGGATCAACTAGATTTAATACAGCTGCCACAGCAACAGCCACATCTGCAGCATTACCACCATCCTTTAATAACGATAATCCGACTTCAGTTGCTATTGGATCACTACTTGCAACTGCACCATGTCTAGCAATAATGTTAGAACGTCGTGATGTAAACTGGCCTTCAAATACCATCACTAATATTAAAATAAGAAAACTTAAATACTATTCGCTCAAATCAAAATGATATTTTATTTTGTAAACTTGAAGGAAAACTTCATTATATTCTCTGATCGTCAGAGTAGCTTGAAGAATCAGTTATAGTCAAAGATTAAGAAGTTTCTCTTTTATCCAAGGGTCACAAATTTGTACCCACTCCCACCTATGTGGATAAAGCTAAAATTAAGGAAGGTTTAGAGATCTTTGGGAGATGACTTAAATTATTGTGTCGCTTTCGTAAAGAAGAATCTTCTCATACTTTTATTAAATTTCGACCGCTTCAATTGAAATATACCTGAGTCGTCTTGAGTATGAAATTTCGGTTATTGATACTAAACTTAAAAATTGCAATCTTATTAAGGAAGAGCGCAACGCTCTGCATATTTAAAAAAATGATACTTCGATTTTTATAAAGAAAGGGTTCTGTGGTGGTTACATGGAGTAAGGATAATTACCTTAAAGAGTGTGAAAACCAGTTGAGTGATAAAATCGTATAAAAAGGGAATACTGGAGATAGTGTTGAGTCGCTGATTAAAATAATCAAGTATCACCTCACTAATGTTAAAATAAGAGGAGATTTCAGCAGTGAAACTATGGATTACTTTTATGATCAATAATCTTAGGTTAGTCCGCTTTTATTTTTATTTACTACCTAAAATCCATTATTTCTAACACTGGTTACTACATTGAAAACATCCCTTTTTTAGATTAACATCTTCAACCATTGGCAAAAAAATTTAATTCTTATATCCAGGACAATAATGATTTCCTTAGGAAATTGAGGTTTTTTCCTTCTATACCAGTAGATTTTCTTTTATATGCTACTGATTTTGTAGGTCTCTATCCTAATATCTTACATGAAGAAGATCTCGAAGCTAAAGGTTCTCAAAAACAACCATTTCGAACATAATAATCTGGTGTTTAAGCAACTCAGAGGTACAGCGAATGTCACGAAGTTATAACTGGATATTGGTAAGAAAATTTATAGAAAAGCTTCTGCTATTTACAAACAGAAACAATCAACATAAACAATTAATGCATTTACTTTAGTAATAACACAATATACTATCACATTTTTTAAATAAAACAGGGTTTACTAGCAAATCAATGCCGCGCCAGGGACCAATAACATATAAATAAAAAGAAAAAATTTCCTCCAAGTAAGTTGGAAAAATTTCGTCTGAAATATAAGCGGGATCTGCCATTTCAAAGAATTCAACACAAAATTAAATTCTGTTTATATAAGAAGAAATTTTATCCCGGTAAGTAAGATATGCGTATTAGACACACTAGATGAGGTACATTTATCCCCCATATAAACTCAATTCGTCTCGGTTACTGGGATGAATTTTTGCAATATCAGCTAAAATGTTGAAAGTTTTAAGAATGGCTCACATTAACATAAGCGATGTTCAAAAGAAATTAACAACAAACAAAAAAATCAGTTTTCTTTGGAATAGTTTTATAGAGCGATTAATTGATTGCTTAACGTCCTATAAATCATAATTTGCTGAGATATTCTATAAATGTCTCTATTTTGACGCTGGCAGGACCTAATCAGTATAAAAACCTGAGATCAGCTATGGCTAGAATTATAATTGCATAAAACTCAGATTTTTTTACTGACTTCAATGTAAGTATTAGCTCAATACATCTTGTGTTTATATAACGTGATTAAAAAACACGTGACTCGGTTTCCGGGATGAAATTATACTATTAAAAACACACGATTAATTTCACCTCAAACGAAAATCTTTCCCATTTGCTGGGATGAATTTAAATTAAACAAGAAAACTTTCCAATCGCTTTATTACTATCTGGTACGATTTTCACCTGAAACGGCTGTGACATGATGGGAACCTATAAATCCAATTCAGCACTTCACCTATAGGTCACAATCTGAATATATTGGTATGGGGCTTGGAAAATCTAATTTATAAAACCGAAAAAAATTCGTTAAAGTTAACTTTCCAAAAGTTGAAGGGCGTTCACAACCCTTTGTAAGTAATAAAAATTGAAGGGCGTTCACAACCCTTTGTAAGTAATAAAAATTATTTAAGCGACCTTTTAAAAACAAGTTAAGATGACCAGTTTTAGGAAGAGTAAAAGAATTTTGATAGCACGAAAATTTTTGTCTTTAGCGGGTCCTACGCTTATCTTTTTCAATATTGGCTTCATGAACAAGAGCTACTGTCTCGCTATACCACTTGCCGTGTAAAGCATCAACGTTGTTTCTTACAACATGTAAGTTACATCAAGAAAGATAATTAAAGGATTCAATTATATGAAATTCATTAATATCATCAAGTTGCTTTACAACAAATAAGTTACCGGTAAAGTTATATCAAAAACTGATCGTGTAACAACAAGCCAAAATAATGAACTAAAAGTATGTAAAAGACAAAATAATGCAAATGCTTTAGATGACATTTCTCCATTATATAATTTAGTTGAATTCAAGTTTTATAAGAAAAAAGCAATAGGGACAAAGAATTCTTGAAGAATTTAAAGACCTTTAATTTAATTTCAAATTAATTTCAATCCATCTGTTCCATTAAGTTTTTGAGCCTTAGTGACGAAAAAAGAATTTATGAAAAACGGCTTTTCTAGGTACATAATTACTTCTTTGATTTGATCTATCACATTTTGGACAACGTGAGCTGTAAATACAATTAAGACGATCACTATTGCAATGTGTAAAAAGATTTTTGCAATTCTTCTGAAGGATACGAGGAGCAACACACCACTTACACGGCCAGCAACAACACCTGCTCAAAAATAACCCTGTGCAGACCTTGAGATTCCTGATAATCCAAAGAAAGACTTCAGCATTTTTAAAAGAACAGAAGCTAAGGCTTACCCAAACAAATCATCGTCACAATGGATGCAAGATAAAAATTCTTCTTTGACGTTACAACCAATATCAATGTTTCCGATAACTAAAGACAAATGCGATTTCCCTGATGAATCAACTACTTCGTGTTGTGAAAAATTTATTTTTTTAAATTTCAGTCAATCTGGTCAGAAATTACTTCACATCACTCACGAAAATCTTTTTGCGCAGTTTTTTGAAATATAGGAAGCAATTTTACTTAAATAATTTGAATACTTTATTAATAGTTTAAATGGTTTATTACGTTAGCAAGGTTGGGATAGCTCAGTTGGTAGAGCGCTCGCCTGGTGATCGCAAGGTCCCGGGTTCGATACCCACCCTATCCAACTCAATGGTTTATTACGTTAGCGTCTTCCCACATCATTTAAAGTTCAAAAGCTCAATAAAAAAAATATAACGTTGAGTTTAAAGAATGCTCACCAGAATTGGGAAAATATTTCGAATCATCTTGATGACCTCAAAGAGACAAACCAAGCCTACTCTACACTATATAATTGTATTTATTATCGGAACAAACTTTTTTTTTTTTATTTTCAGCTACTTTACAAAGGAAGCAAAGGTTCACTAAACAGCTTCGCTTGAATTTTCAGGAACTGTTTGCTCAAAAAAAAGAATGAGAGCAAAACCTTCATTTAAATGCGCTGGATACCTTAGCCACGTACGGAAATTTTTAGGAATCTTTGATTGCAATTGAAGTAGGTGATAAAGTTATTAAGCTACGCGTTATGTATGAGTTTTGAGGGGTAATTAGGCAATTTTTTGTTGATTTAGCCCTATATTTTTGAGAAATTTATATATATATATTTTTTGAACCTTTGATATAGATTATTGTTTATTAGCCAATTCAATCAGTAACTCCCAATCTTTCATCATTAAAAGATACGAAACATAAATGATAAACATACCTAAGAGCAATGACTGTTTAATATAATTTTAGTTATTTTGAACATCTTAATTTAAAGGTAGTTTCCTCAAAATCGAAATAGGTTATGATTTTGCCACTATAGTTGCTGCTTACCTCCATTAATAAATTTCTTGAGGAATTAAGCTCTTATCTTTTTCTCAACATACTTGTGCTCTCAAATTAAAACTAAAATTATCCGATTTTTAGGGTGGTGGAAGGCTCAATTATGAGTTGAAATAAATTCATGACATTAACTGAAATTTAATTTTTGATTATTTTTGTTAAACATTTCATGGAAAATGTTGGTATTTGGTAAATGCCATTCACTTAATTTCAGAAAACTTTTGACGGCGTTTGATTTGCATTTTCGGAGGAAACAAAGTTTCAAAACATATTGTGAATTAAACACAAGCAAATCATGGTGAAAGTTTAATCTTCCTAAAAACTAGAAAAATATTAGTTACACTATATGTTCAAAACTCTGTTGAGTTTGTTTCTTTGCATGTTAATAAGGCAATGGAAGTGAATACAAAACGCATAAATTCCATATTTAAGGGTGAAACCACCTGGGAAAACTACAGCCTAAAATATGATCTTAGATTAAACCACTATGGTATGGTTAGGACCGATACTAAATATCATCTCCAAAA
>JAUZNK010071252.1:0-30492 GCA_035046665.1 Euphysa ruthae
AACTTACATCGAACAAATAGAACGGGACACGGCATACCACGCGAAAATCTAGCGCAAAAGATGGAGGAAAGAAATAGCAAAAACTGTGGTCGTAGAATGAATGATATATATATATATATATATATATATATTTTTTTTTTTTTTTTTTCTAGTTTGCAGTAAAAAATGTAGCACATAAATGCGCATATGAATTTCTAACTCCACAAAATATCAGGAAAAATCATGGTTGAGTCTTCAGATAGAAGAGAACACTAATAACTTAAGATAAGGGAAAAACATGAAACTTTCTAGAAAATTGAATAATTTCCCTTGTTAAATGTGTGAAACTTACTCTTAATAATATAAATAGAGGATATATTTTTAAATTTTTATCTACAATATCACTGGGTCGAATATTCAATTAAGTAGGTTTGTATTGGCCCTATCCGATTTTCATATAAAAAATAGAATTTCTAACGTAATTGTCTGACGGCGAATTGCCCGCTGGAGAATTGTCTCACGGCGAATTGTACACCGGAGAATTTTGTGCCGGCGAAATGCCACTGGAGAATTATCACCGGAGAATTGCTGGCGGAGAATTATCGTGATCCCAAATCTATAGCATCAGTTATTTCTTTGTGCATATTAAGAGAGACAAAAAAAAGCTTATTTTTGACATTATCGACCTCAGCATTGTCTTAAAATATCTAGCTGTGAAAACAGTGTTTCTACCGTACACTTTGTTGCGGGTTAAATTGTGAGTTGCTTTCAGTTTTTCATAAATGTCATTAAAAAAACCTTTTCTTACCTAATTGTTTTGAAGAAAGTTAAGAAGACAATTCATGTACATATTGTATCAATTTATTAGTTTATTTACTACTACAAAAAAGTACAAACATTTCATTCGAACATCTATTGTTTTAATATTTAATTTCGTTCGTGTCTTCAAACAAAAGCGAGTGTTTTATGAACAGTAAGTTAAATTATAACATTGCATAAGTCGTTCATTTTAAATTGAAATATATTTTTCATTAAAAGCAATTTTTATTTGTTCGCTATAGTATACGATATATGTATACCATATACTATAAAATCATTTAAGTATAATCTATTCCAATAGATCAAAACCAAATCAAAATTAATTTCAATACTGAAAACAGAGAATTTATTTCTATATGCAGATTTATTGTATATTAATCACTGGTAGCGTAAAAAAATTTGTTTATATTTATTTATATTTTTATTTATTGACCGAAATTAAATTAAGTTTTGTAGGGAGTATTGTTAAATTCCAATTTAGTTTTAAAAACAAATTAAAGTCTGAAATCTTGATGGCGCATCTTTTGTCAAAAAATCGGTGAACGTAAAAAAAGTGACGTTGAAAATAACTTTTTTTTCATCAAAATTTTTAGAATTTGCTTAATTTAGCAATATCACAAGGTAAAAACAGCAGGAACATTGTTTTCGTATAGGTCCAAAAAATTGAGATGCGACACGATTATTAGGTTCAATAATTAAATAATATCGGAATATCAATTTCAAGATCGTTTCCTGATGCTCACCCAAATAGGTATGTTCGATATATTCTCTAAATCTTCGAAATAATAGATTAACCATCGTTTTTATCATTAAAATATCAGTGAAATAGTCCAGCTGGGTTCCACTCGTTAGTGGATCATATCACAAAAGTTTACCTTGGATTATAGGTTTATCTGATATTTGGATGATCACCTAAACAATTATTTTTGGGATTTTTCATCATTAAGTAGTGCTTGTATGTCAGATTATTCATCCTTTAGTTCTTCGGTTACATCAACATTAATTTTTTCGCTTTCATATGATTCTAAGTGATTGTTTTCAACAAAGATTCTTTATAAATGCTATCGTCTTTTCCTTTATATATCATTGTCTTCTTCGTCAGTTTCTTCATCATAATTATTTTCTATTTCGTCGGATTTCTCATAATTGCCGTCTTGCTTATTGGATTCACCATCATTAATGTTTTCCCGTTCTAAAAATTCTTCATCATTGCTTTCTTCTTGATCGTTGGATTCTTCGTCATTGCTGCTTTCTCTATTTCTTCTACACTGTCATTTTGTTTGTCAGATTGTTCACCACAGAGGTCTTTTTCATCAAATTCTTTATCTTGCTCATCGGATCCATCATAATTGATGTGTTCTTGTTCGTCTAACTCTTCATTAATGCTTTGTCTCGCTATTCAGATTCCAAAACATTGATGACTTCTTGTCTGTAATAATTTTGATTATTGATTTCATACCGTTTTTTTGTTTGTACTGTTGTTCAAATTATTCATTATAAATATCATTTTGATTGTATAATTTGTCATTATTGCTTTCATCTTGGTCATCATACTCTTTATCAATGATGTCTTCTACTTGTTTTTCGGATTCCTCATTGGCATTGTCTTGTTTATCAGATTCTTCATAATCGTCGTATTCTTATTTGTCAGATTCTCCATCATTGAAATTCTCTCTTTCTTTTGATTCTTCATTATTAGGTTCTTCACCCTGCTTGTGTTGGATGAATTCTTTATTTTCTTGGTTGGCTGAAATTTAATGATAAAACACATAATTTTAAATCTGTTACAGTTCAGATTCCTGCTACATACTATCACAGTCGAATGATAATAAGTATAATTATTAAGAATTAGCTGTATTTTATTTATGGTGAGCATGTTAACAAGGTTTTATTAGAAAAGTAATTTGATGCTCAATTAGGCAAAATTTTATTTAAATATTTACAATTCAATTAAAACTGCGTTCGTGTATATCCATGAAAGCTCTCTCAAAATTGTATGCGATTTTCTGCAAAATTAAATCTCTCAAAACTTTTCCATCGCGAGAAATTTTAAAAATGCAACAAATAAATACTCAAAAGTGTCGCTATTTTTAAAATGAGGAGTAAATTACTTCTTCTTCTTAATTCCTAGTTGAAATAATGATACAAGTTATGTGATTTAGAATCCATACCAGTTTTAACAATAGGAATCGATGAAAAGATTCTTTTTGGATATTTTACCTAACATGTTTTATCTTCTACGATTTCCTTCCAAAGATTTTATGTTTTTGGATAATATACACGGTAAAAATATTTATACTTTTTGTTGTTTACTTGGAAAAAATAAAAAAAGAATTACTACATTTGTGTTCGTTTTAAGTCACGGTATAACAACAACACGTCCAGCATTTACACAGATTAAATCTCAGGCACTTTTTGGATTTGTTTTGATATTTCTAATCCGAACACTATCCTTAATTGCTTGTATCATAGCCGTCAGCTGTAGGAGCAGCAATGATTTAGGTGAAACAGGCTAAGTTAAATGTGATTTATTAGGGCTACATCATTTATTAAGGATGTTGCTTTCTACCAAAGATAGAAATTACGGAAATGATTATCTGAACTGATAATGCTGCCAATAACGTCATGATTATAATTTTTTATGAAAAATTTTCATTAGTAATTTCTCTAAAATTTATAGGATTATTTTTTAAATTCTTTGTATCAAAAATATTTTTGAATACGTAATGAGTAAGAAGCTGCAAGAAATCTACCCACGTTCACAATTCATATGACGAAATGGCCTTAAAAATTTATTTCTTTTATAATTTTATGCCGTACTTAAAAGCAATTTATATTAATCACCTAGCAACATTCATTTGTATATAGCTGATATAATGTTTAAACTATCAGTTGTAAAAATATAGTTCCTCATCCCACGCTATTTCCTCGTATTTGAAAAGGTTTAACATAATTTAGCTAATTACAAAATATCACATGTTTCGTATAAAATATGCTGAAAATGGAATTATTTTAATCAACAGTTTCAAAAAGTTAAAAAGTTAAACTTCGACGAGAAATCCAGCAATAAATATGCGCGTTATAATTGTCATCACTTTTATCATGTGTGTTCTGCTTGCTTCTTCTGCGATGCCGACTTTTAAACAAAACCCCAAAGAAGTGATAAATATGGCTCACGTGGATAATGAAAATGATGAAATACAACGTAAGAAGTTCTATAATTATTTTGTTTTGTATCACAAGGGAATTTCCAGAATTTTGATTTTAATGACGTAATCCAAAATTTTTTTGGGCACATTTAGAACTTAACAAAGGAAAAAGATGGAAATTGGTGAGAAAGCGAGTGGAAATGGATAAAAACGAGCGAGAAACGGATAAAAAAGTTGGAAATGGGTAATAACGAATAGGAATGGTAGAAAGCGGGTTGAAAAAAAAGTGAAAACTTTGTCGATTTCGATGAAACCAATAAAAAAACAAACAGGAGTTGTACAAAATATACAAAAAGAGGTCCGAAATCACGCGTTTAGGAAGTTTTCTGTTTGGAGTAATTTGCATTTGTTAAAAATATTTGTAGACGTATCTGAAATTTTACTTTAATTCCTTTACTCCATTGGTTGAGTAAAGAATTAACATTTGTTTGAAAGGTTTCTAAGAAATAAAAACAAGGAAATTGAATTACCAACGTAGAAAGGGTTGGAAATATTTAGAAAGCTAATAAGTGGAGGTTTGAAGCTTATTAGATAATCAAGAAAAAATCTTTACCATTTATAAAATTAATCAGCTCAAGTTGAGTAGTTTCTAAGATGTTTTAATAAATATTTTATTATATTCCAGCCGAAAACGAAGAAAGACTGGAGGATGGATTTCAAGAAATTAGTGATGAAAAAAACGAAAATAGTGATACAGAATCCAATGATTTTATCATTGGCGGTAATGATGAAAATACAGAAGAATCTGACAAAAATTACAATAAGGTTGATGAAGAATTTGACGAGTTACAAAACGAGGAAAAATCCAACGATGAAAAAGATATCAATCATGGATCCAACGAACTAGACGACAGCAACAACGAAGAATCTGACGAACATGATCGCAACAACGATGAAGAAGACGAAAACAACGCTGAAGAGCTTGATGGACAAGGAGAAATCAATGATGAAGAGTTAGAAGAACAAGGTGAAGGAAATGATGAAGATTTCAGGGAACAAGAGGAAAACAGTGAAGGGGAATCAGAAGAAAGTAATGGTGAAGTATCTGATGAACAAGCCAATGACAATAATGTAGAATTTGATGAAAGAGAGCAAATCGATGATGAAGACTTCGACGACCAAGACGAGAGTGAAAATGAAAAAACTTACGAGCAACCGGAGAACAACGAAGAAGAAACTGAACATAATGAAAGACATGATGAAGAATTTGATGAATTAGATGACTCCAACGACGTAGAATTCGACGAACAAGAAGAAAGCAATGAAGAAGAGCAGGAAGAGATCAATGATAAAGAATCAGATGATAGAAATGATGAAAAATTTGATGAATGAGAAGACAGCCATATTAACAACAACAGCAATGAAAACAATTTATTGAAACATAAAATATTTTAAGTGACGTTGATAATGAATATAATTCAGCTGGAATGAATATAACTTATCTAATTTTTTTTTTTTTTTGATTAACTGTTTTGATCCTTCTCAGATTGGCAATTTTGGAAATTTCGATTTCATCAGACCAGTTTGGTGCCGGTAGGTTAAAACCAGATATAATTTCGTTGTATAAAAGTTGCCACTAGACCCCACAAAAGCTTACTTATAATTATCATCTATTTGCCCTGAGATATTGTAAAGTATTTACTATAATACAATTAAAATCCCCCTTAAAGATTCTATTTTTCTTTGTTTACTAGAAAGAAATTTTATAAAAAGAAAAAATTTCAGGCCAGTGCAGAAAACTGTTTTATTTCAATGGTGCTGACGAAAAAATCCACTTTAATTTGATACCCTTGGTAACATACATGTTTTTAAATAAACAGGTTAAAATATTTAAGCACTTCGATTATATATATATATATTATATTATTAAATCGTATTATCAGTTTGTTTTTAAAAAGGAACAAATCTGATGTTCTTTTTCTTTTTTGTGGGTGGTGGAGGGGGTAATCTATTAAGGGATAAAGATATAGATCTAATCAATCGACTAATCTTTATGTTTGCTAAAACTGTAATAAAAAAGGCCAAATCTTTGAGAAATTTACGAGTTTAAGTTTCTTCTCCATAGAATAAAACTGTCCGCAATTATTTAAGTAACTCTGGGTCTGGTACATGTGAAACAGTGGTTTTTTCTTTTTTGGTCTCACATCTCCCAAATTTATTATAAACAGTTGCAGAGTGGTTTAAAGTTTGTTCCGAAATTACATTAATTTGACGCCGTATTCAGTAATGAGAGTTAATTTTACCGCCCAAGTGCTCTTTGAAACTTTTGGCAATGTTTTGGCTAAATTTGGTCCATTATGGCAAACATAAAAAGGCTCGCACCGTGCATTCCTTCAAAGAAGTTACAATATATTTGTTGGAAAATGGTGTGAGCTATGTCTTATCGGAAAGGTTTTGTAAAGATGCTATTGGCAGAAGATAAGATAATCCGTCTGTGCGAGATGTTGGCTATAATGACAACTTAGTAAAATCTCAATTCTCTGTCAGACCTATTTCTGGAATGTAAGAGGTGTAGGAAAGTTCAACGAAATTGATGATACTCCTTTACTAAAATGAGGAAAATAATTTTAAATTTTGATAAAACGGTTTTGTTTTAAAGCCACATGTTTTTAAAATACATTAAAACTATATATAACAATAGGAATTAATATGTAATCTAATAGAAAAAATTATTTTACTGCCTCTCCTGAAAAACCAGAAAGTGCTAATTTTGAATCGTGTGGTTTAATTCCTTTTTTGCAAAGGTGTCTTCACGTCCGAATCTTTCTTCATCGTAAATTTTTGAAATAAATAAATATAATAACAAATTTTTTACAATTTAAATTAATAAATCAAACTTTACTCTAACATTAAGTTTGTTGCCGCAAGTACAAACCAATGAAAAAAGTGCCTAAGAAATTTTTCAGAAAATATCTTCCGTAAACACTGTTTACGCTGTAAACTGTTAGAAATAATTTCCTTCTTAAGTAACCTTATTCACATATATATTTTTAAATACGCTTTATTTCAATATTTTGTTTGTTGTGTATTGACAAAGTCATGGGTGTGGCTAGAGTGAGAAGGTCGTGGCATTCATATACATAATGACAATTGCAAAATAACACCCAGCAAGACAATTGAAATAAATTTCATCTCATGTTAAAACTTAAGCAAGTATCAACATAGTTTAATAACCAAAAAAAATGTTAAGTGATTTTAAGACCATTTTACAATATCTTAGACAAAAGTGTTTAGCACGAGTGTATGACTCAAACTTAGCAGTAGAGTCTGAAACCGAAAAAAATAATTTAAACATAAAATCCGTTTAAACAATGGTATACAGCTTTAAAATTTGAAAACAAAAAAAAATAAAAAGTCGCAATACTGCCATTACAAATATATACTTGAAATTTGATACCACAGCAGAATTTTTAAGCATTCGGTGAACTATATTTGGATAAAAAACAGAAAACTGAGATTTCACTTTGAAAAATACATACACATTTCAGGAAAGGTTCTTGCATATTTTTGTTGACTTTCTATAAACCACCTACAAAATCAATTTTAAAACAAAAAATTTTATAATTATAATCATTATTAAAAAACTTTTGAATTGGATGGAGCCACTCATGCAAAAAAATTGACTAAAAGAGCGACAACATTTAACAGTTCTTTACAAAATCCTATAAAGTTCATGCAAAAAGTGTTAATAAAAATAATCAGACAAAATAAAAGGAGGAAAAAAAAGGAATGAATATTAATCCAAAAACTAAAAAACAACGATTAAAGATTAAAAAGAGACTTTATGACATTCTTTTTGAACTAATATATTTTTAAATGGAGAAAGGAGGGAGTTGGAGTTAAAGTTCTTATATTGTCAAATTCATTTATTTACAAAAGAAAGAAGGAATTTATTCCAATCGCAGATACATTCAGAAGTGATAGAATACTTACCATATTTTTGCGTTTTATGGGATGGAGCATAAAGTTTCCCAATATCAAAATTTATTATTAAATTGTTTTGAATTATTCAAGTTTCAGTAAAGAGATTCGAAGATGGAAGATTTTTGTTGATAGAATCGAACACAAAAAGAAGGTTTGCGATTTTTACCATAGATGAAAATAAGGGAATTTTTAGTTCTTTAAATGATATTGAATTATCAGATATAAAGGGTTGAAAGTTTATAATTCAGATAGATTGTCGTTGAGCTTTAATTATTTTATTGATATGATAATTTCTTGTTTGCCCCTAAATTTGACAGTAGTAATTAAAGTGAAAAGAGAAAATAAAACTTTTTAAGAGTAAGTTCATCAGTAAAGTACAGTATTTTACATAGCATACTGTTAGACCTATTTAACTTTTTTTGAAGTTTATCTATGTGAAATTGCCATGAAAGATTAGAATCTGTTAATATTAAGGGTACTTAACAAATTTAGAAAAATAGAAATTTTCACCATCGATTTTGATCATTTATTGGATTCCAAGGTGCTGACAAAATAATGAACATTGTTTTGTCAAGATTCAGGGGTATTAAGTTGGCAGAATATAGTCCACTAAGCCAGTAGACTATATTCTTTAGATCAAAATTTAAATTTTAACAAATGGATTGTAATGATTTATTGATGTACAGAAGATTAGTAAAGTGATGAACAGAAGAGAATTTGAGAGAGTTATGTAAATCGTTAATATAAATCAAGAATTATATTAGGATCTAAAAAAGATCATTGAGGAACACCACATACAATAGGTTTTAGAGAAGATTCGTACCCGTTACTATAAACAAACTGTTTGCGATCATACAAGATTGAAACTAATCCTTTGCTATGCCACGAATACCATTATACTCTAATTTGGAGATTGGAATACGATATTCAAAGATATGAAATGTTTTTTGAAGATCAATAAAAATTCCAAAAGCAAAATGACCAGTACCAAGAGCCTTTCTGATTTTTTCGGTTATACTTATGAGAGCATGAGAGGTTGAATGTTTAGATCAAAACCCAAATTAAGTTCACTCAAACAGTTAAAACTTTCGAGGAAAAAGTAAAATCTGGAGTGCATCAGTTTTTTAAGAAATTTGGATGAAAGTGAGATTGGTCTGTAGTTTATTGCATAAAAATTTAGAATCTTTTTGTATAAGGGCAGAACAGAAGAGTTTTTCAGAATTTTAGTAAAAGTATCATTTTCGAAGGAGATGTTAAAAAGTTTCCACAAAGACTGATGGTACCAAATTTTTACTTAACAGACATATAATTTTGCGAAAAACTTTTCATCATTACCACTAAAATGGTAATGTCAACGACCAAGCTCAATTTCCCCAACAAAAGATCTTCCACAGAAAAAGAGAAGCTGAAAAAAACCTTTCTTGTTTTTGATAAAAGCAAGCACACATCTTTTGACACAATAGCGGTACAACTGATAAGAGCATCATACAAATTTTGTGGAGATAATATTTTAGTAGAAGATAAGTCTGGAGTTTGACTTGAACCAGCATTATCTTTGGCATGTTTGTGAGGCCTCTTTGCAAATATTTTCATTGACAGCGGCTAAAAACAGCAGCATTTTCACAAACTGCTCTATCCATTTCCAGATTAAAATCAACGTCATAACCAAGTAAACCAGCTTCAAGCAATAAAAAAAAAAAAAAATCATCTAAGCCTTTACCAGCGATGAATTCTTTTTGTTAACGCGACAATTTTTAAAATCTGTGAAGGATGAGCAGACCGTCGCACACTTCTTCAACTTAGAAAGCCGAAAACAAAAACTTATCTTGGAAAACACAGTCAGTTGCTTTAAGGCAATTAGGCACACAGTGTAATTAGTTGATATGTCAGGCAAAAAAATTTATAACTTTATAGATGGAGAAATAGATTTTTGAATGAAGGACGAAAGACTGTATTTTGGTAGCAAGCAAGTGATTTTTGCTAACCATTTCCAATGAAAATGTTTACGACTATGCCAATTTCTTTATCCATTTAATATTTGGTATATATCGCAATTTTCTGTGTAGTGTGCAAATATTTTCGGATGGTGGGATGAATTATTCTTAAAATTTACTTTGTAAAAAAAAGTAAGAAAATTTTACTGAAATTACCATAAATTGAAGTCCTATAATGCCAGAATTTTTTAGCTCATGTATTTCATTACTCCAAGAAAAAATCAGTACCAAGAGTTAATTCAGTTTGATCTTTGATTTTTTTTTTATTATAAACCCCTTTTCAAAACTGATTTTTTAACCTGAAAACTATCTGAACGTTGAAGCACAAATAACAAGTAAAATCGGTTTTTACGTAATCCATTGTGATTGCAATCAAATTTATGTCGGTGAAGCACAAATGAAAACCAGCACATAAATGTTTTGTCCAAAATCAAATCAGTAAACAATATCGAAAACTACAAAACACCGCTAACAGAGAATAAAACAAAAATGCTAAAAAAATGAAAGCAATGATGAACAATAATAAAATATATATAATAATAATAATAATAAAAGCGAAAATTTCTTATAAAAATAATTCATATTGAGAGACCTGTTATATTGACGTTTAAATAACATATACTTATACTCTCGTACACCATTTTAATATGTGAATCAAATATACACGTCATAACAACATGACTTGCATTACACTAGCGAGCACCCAATTATTAGTTAGATTTACATAGTGCTCTACCAGACCCGAATATTAATTGGGTAAAAATTATTATTTAATTACGTAATTACAAAAAACAAATATAAAGTAGCTACTATCAACATAGTAACTGACCTGTAAACAAGCATACTAACAAGGTATCAAGCTAAGATGGATAACCAGGAGAGCTATCTGGTTAAACAATGTAACATGCTATGACAAATGCTCATCAATACAATCAAGTACCTTAGTTACATTAATTTTCGCGCAGTAGAGGTGAGTGAAAATTTGTGGTGCGCGAAATAAGCCTATTTTAGTTCGTGAAAATTAATGTGCGCGAATTCCAATTTCTTTTTCTGTTTTAGGTCAAATAAATTGAATATCTGGAAGGAATAGAAATTTAAGTTCAACTACGTTTTTTTGTTTTAATCTTATATACTTTTTATCTTATGTATTGCCTAATATATTAACTTTACCTTTTTGATGTTCTCCGATTATATGTGTTTCACCGACATTAGCAGTTTCGATTGATGACTCCTTGGACAATTATTCTTCTTCCGTTTCGTAAACAAAGTCTTCTTCCATGTAATCAGCTAAGGTGTTCCTATCTTTTGTTTCTTTAATCTTTTGTTCAAAATATTTTTCAAAAATCTTTGTTTCCATTTTTTAAAATACTTCTGACGAAATTTCACTCTTTTTGATTATCAAAATAATCGGGATTTCTAGTCTACCACTCAGTATTGGTGAGGGTGTATATTTTGTTTTGCGAACTCTCGCTTCAATGATCCCACCATAATTAATTAAGTAATGACAAAACCTACCGACCTCTCGGGTTATATGTCCAAAAATATCAAAGCCTGTCAATTTTCCTCGAAGCTTTGCCTCTTACGCCATTGAAAAGAGATCATAGACATTTCCAACCACTTATTTCACCTTTAAATTTTGTCCAATTTTTAGTGTTCATGTTCTGCTATAAAAATGGTATCCACGACTTGCGCAGTTTATTTGAAATTGTACTTTCCCGTTATAAGAAGACATTCGTAATCTCATGATTTGGTTCCTGTGCTTCGTCTTTGTAAGTCAGCCATTAAACTATTTTCTTTGGCACCAAATCAAAAACACCGGGTTGAAATGATTGTGGTATTTACTCTCCATCTCAAAAATATAAACTAATACTTGCTTATTTAATCCACACACGCAAAATTAAACTTAACGGTGGAGTGCTTTTCGAATTTTTTTGCGCCTCATTGATTTTGTAAACAAAATGTTCTCCTATAATGCAGCCTGATTAACAAGTTATGTAATTTGAAAATAGCATTAAATACGTCACTGAATAATTTTTTCAAGCGTACAGAAAAACTTAAAGACAAAGTTCGTATCTCTTCAGCCCAAACAAATCTTACAGAGTTTGGAGAATTGCTTGTAAATGTTGGAATCATTGATGCAGTACATAAACGAAAAACCATGGGGTAATCTTTTTTTTTTTTGTTTGATTCTCTGTATATAAGTTTGGTGTACAAAATATACAAACGACAATTACAATTTGCCCATAAAGTTTAACCTTCCATGATGCTTATTTTGTGACGATAATTTTCTTACCATTATTGTTTTAGTGCATCGTATACAAAATATGATCTTGAGTTTCTTTGTGAAGTTGCAAAATATGGCGTTATTCATGGACCAGTAACAAAATATTGTTTCCAAATCAACTGTCCGTGGGTTCATTAAATCGTTGAAGCGACAGCAAGCAGAAAAGCATGGTGAAAATTTTGTAGCGCTACCATTGAAAAAATGACGACGTCCCACACGCTTGCCCGAAGAGCTTGACGTAAAAGTGATCCAAATGGTTAAGAGTATGAGGCAATGAAGCAGTTATAAACTTTAATATAATTGTCGCCATCGTTAAAGGAATCATCCTCGCACATTGTTATATGAAAATGGAGAAACAGTTGAACATGGATACAAATGGTGCGAATCACTGTCAAACAGGATTGGGTTGTAAAACGTAAAGCTGCAACATCAAAGCCGGTATTAGCACCTGGCCTTATACTAGAAATTGACCACGATATCAATGAAATCATAAAGGCTCATCATATACCACCTCAGATGATCATCAACATAGACCAGGCCCCTCTTCCATTTGTTCTCTATCAGAAAATAAACGTTAGATAAAAGTGGTGCTAAGAGAATTTGGAATAGTGGATCAGCCGAAAAATAACTGGAACTTTGGAAATAACAATGGTAAGCGATTTTTCTACCATCTCAATTGATCTACAAGGGAAAAACATCTCGTTGTCAAGCACAGTATAATTTTCCAAAGTAACTTCATGTGACGTAAACAAGCAATCATTGGGCAAAAGAACAAATCAGTTTAGACTATTTAGAACATGTACTTGTTCCCTATGTTAACCAACAAAGAAAATAATTGAGCTCAATTTGTCCATGGCTTCTGATATCTTTAAAGGTCAATGGACCGAACCAGTCAAGGAAGCTGTTGAAGTTCGAATTGCACCTGTTTCAAGTAATTAGACCAGCTATTTCCAGCCTCTGGACTTGACGGTGAATAAAAATTGTAAAGACTTCTTTCGTTGTGAAACACAGCTGTGGTATTCTGTATCATAAAGCAAAGCAAACGATCTCACGAAATAAAAATTGATGTCATTGTCTCAATAGGGAAACCTTGTCACGAAAAGTGGATTGTTAAATTCTACGACGTTAACGCAAAGTCAGATATTGTTATCAATGGTCGGAGTGAAGCCGGGATCACAATTAAGTTGAAGGAAAATATCGCACTCGATCCATTTAAAGACAATTAATACTTGTCGTGTGCTTAATTGTCTTCTGTTACTTGCTGTTACTTGTGTTTATTTTGTGAAATAAAGACCTATTTGACCAAAGTTGTAAAAATTGCGCGAAAATACATTTTTCTTCGGTGCGCGAAAATTAATAGCGCGCGAACATATCAATTATTCAACTGCGCGAAAATTAAAGGAGCGAAAACTAAACACACGGAAATTAATGAGGCGTGAAAATTAATGGAACTAAGGTATAACATGAGTAATTCAAAATTAATAGGCTTTAATATTAACGTTAATAAAAACATAGGCATCAAAGGCAAACGTGCCCAAGGATATACGGGCGGCTGCAATTAGAGGTGAAAAAGAAAACGTAGTTAGCGAACTAGCTAGACAATTCAACTAAACAAGTCAATGAAATTGTTCTTTATTTAGCCTTTATTTTACCCAAAAATCATCAAGAAATAATTAATTTGATGTGTTTTAAATTGAACTCTTTGATTTGTTTTAAATTTTAAAGTTTTAAACTCTTTGATGGAAGCATATTTATATTTCAGCTCTTTTTAATTTTTTAACACTTTAGCAGAATTTCAAGCCCTTTTTATCATTCATCACCTGTTGGCCCTATAAATCCTTGAAAAATTTTCTTAATCAAACAAGCAGTAAGTAGTGTCTAATTAATAAATGCTAAGAGAAGATTACTGGAAACACAAAAACAAAAATTTTTTTCTTTTTCTGAAAATAATAAAAAATCTCAATAGCTTAAGAAACTTAAATTTAAATAGTCAAAAATTAGAACGGAAATTTAATAACGAAAATATGCTATATACATGGGGCATATACGTATGCTAAAACTACGCAAATTTATAACCAATAAAAATATTTTAGTTTTACACCGAATTGTATAAAAATAAATATAGTTTAAAAAAATGATTAATATAAAATACCTTCATGGCTAAATTTCAATACAATAGCAGGGCATATAAATAGTTTACAATAAAAAGTAAGACGAACAAAAATTTTTAAAAAAAAAGTCTACAAATGCAAAAAAATGTGCCACAAGAACTATATTTAAATCTCAAGAAGTCAAATTTCTACATTCCCTTGTGTTTTATACCTCTTTATGCGAAAAGAAAAGAAAATGGCTGACAAACGAGCGATCTTGTATTAAGACCATTTGAGAGCTTTTTCTCTTAGATATAATTATAAATAATTAACTGATTAAATTTAAAACTGCTTAAAGTTAACCTTTGTCGAACATACAGAGTTGGAGACAAAATCAAAAGATTCATACAGCATTTGTGAAGTTTCTAGACTTTTTCTAGACTTTCCTTGATCTATAAAATGAATACATATTATTGCATTTTTTTTCTTCCCTGATTTATCTAAAACGTTTTCTTTTAACTGAGGAAGCTAGGTATAATAAAGTGCAATATCCAAATACTATAAATAATAATAACCAAATACTATAAATAATAATAATAATAAAAAAAAAAAAAAAAAAATTTCACGTAACAAAAGCAGTATTCTTTCAACTTAAAACAAAAAATATGTCACAAGCTTTGATTTCTTGAAAAGATTCACGCAAAGTTAGAAGAATTAAAAAATTACTAAATTTTGTCTAGGAAGCACATATTTTTCTAGACCAAAGAAAAATTTCTCTGACCTTTGAATGAACTTTGATTATGTATAAAAATACAAATTTGTTTTTCCTAAATAAGGAACAACCTGTAAGTAAGGAAATGGTCATCACGTCGTGTATTATTTATTTTAATTCGTCTGGACAGTCAATTTGATTACTCCAATGAGCCGCTTTAAAAGCAGGGTGTTTAAATAACTCTTCATTGATACGAGAAATGATTGGAAACTCGGACATCTCCACTTTAAACCTAAATAAATCAATAAAAAAAGAAAATATAAAATATAAACGGGTTTTATTAGTATCGTATATCGTAGTACAATAGAAAAGGTTTGTAATAGCTTATTTTGTTCTATACATGAGATTTCAATTATTCGATAAATATTTTACTGATCGAAGAAATATTTCGTTAACTGGCTGTATACCCCGCCAAAATTTGGCTAATTATTGCATATATCTTTTAAAAAGTAATCTTAAAAATTAAAAAGAAATTTTGAGTATTCGATTATTTTAATATAGGGCCAACACCAAAACAAATAGTTTTTCGAACTAATTTATTATAGAAGGACCCACGGGTTCGGTTCTGGTATACATGACAACGTATGGTAAAATTTCCTATGTTCAGAAAATTAAAAGAAAAAGTAAAAAGAAATTTGGAGTATGATCAGCTAGCGCTTCATCATTTAAAATATTGATATGGTTCCGTCAAGTTGTTTTTTGTTTAAACCACCGTTACACTTTTTTTAGAGGGAATTATTATAAAAGATATTTTCAAAACACACAAGGATTGCCTAAAATTTTAAATCCTTTCATACACCTGAATAAACTTAAATTTCGAATTATATTTCAAAGCTGTGTCCGTGAAATCTATGTTGATATGAAAAGGAAAGCCTATTCACTAAGATAGATGGCTTGTTGGTACAGTTAAAAATGTGCCTTTTAACTATTATCTCGCTTTAGGAAATAGATCAGAATTTCCGTTTCAAACGTCTAGCTTATCTACACCAAGCCTTTGCATGGTGCTTAAGTATTTAAAAGGGGAGATATGGACCACGCACCAAAGCTATAACAATGAGCACTTGTCGAAATTTGAAACAAATGTTAAACCAAATTAAAAATTAAAAATGCACTGTAAACAAAAATTAAAACAGCTAAAGAAATCGATGATCAGTCATCTTATTTCTTACTGGCAATTGATATATGCATTAAACTTTTTGTGTTCTGGAAAAATGACAAAATTTATGCGTAGTTATTCAACTATTTTAAGAATCCACTCCCCTTGACATAGATGAGGTATTTACTCTCTAAGAGCCCAAGGTATTGTATCCAGAATTCTGGCAATAAAGGTGAGTTTCTATCTTGCAATTTAAGAAAATAAATTTCAGAACAAATAATTTAAAAGTTCGGCAACACCTATCGCCCTAAATAATTTTCAAACCTCAAAAGCTCTAGTCAACATGAAAGCAGAAACAAGATAACAACACTAACTAACCTGGAAGCATTGTACACTTGTGGAACCAAGCATAAATCCGCCATAGTTATCTAAAAAAAAAAAAAAAAAATTTTTTCTCATTATTGAAAACCAAGTTCTAGGAAAACTATTCCCCGTCATTTTAATTTTACTTCTGAAAAACACCATTTATTGGTACATTATTTGGTGATCACAGAAGAAAGTTTATCAAGCAGAAATTTTCATGGCTTTTGGCAGAATTAGCAAGTTTATTTCCGCAAAGTAAAATAAAATAATTTTTTAATAATTTTATAATTTTTATTCTGTCTAAATCTTTTTTGTTTTAGCCTAACAAATTTCATGTTCAACTGTGCAATTAAATAAGGCTTCCTGAGAGGCAAGTAATCTATTTTATCAAATTAAAGGCTGAAATGGTCAGCATAATGGTCAACCAAATTCAAGAAATTAGTTTCTTGGAAAACTCTGTTCGGTTTGTCCACCATAAATAATTTGAATAGGTAGAAATTATCCTCATCATCACCGCCCTCATCATCTAACGAAAACCTGTGTTTGCTACAAGACTTATAGTGTTAAAAATGAAGTTTTTACAGCTGGATGCTCTTTCTCACACCTACTGACTTTCCGCAATATAAGAGCCAGCGCTTTTATTATGCAGCTACACACTAAAAGACTTGTCACCCAAGGCTAACTGCTATAAAATTCCAAAAAAACTCCATTTTTGGTCCAAAAAAATACTGGATTTTGACCCAGTACTGAAAAAGTTAGATGGTGGTATAGGTTGAAAACACCCCATTATGGTCCTCTAACTTCATGTCCATTTATATTTATTTATTTATGTATATTTAATGAGCGGCTATCAAGAAAATTTCAAAAAAATTACCTTCAATCCATAAAATCACCATATTTGGGTCCAGTACCAAAAAAGTGAGTTTTTAACAAGTCACCATATAAGTAAACCCTTGATAGTCATCTAATTTCATACAAAATTAAAAAAATTAATGAACAATTTTTGGGAAACCACCATTTGTGGTCCATAAAATGACCATATTTTGACCCGGTCCAAAAAATCGATAGTTTTTCACAGGTGGCCATTTAAGTTAAGTCTGAAATGGAAATGTTAAACACCTAACTAAAAATCTATAAATTAACTTTTTTAGTTGCAGAAAAAAATTATGTGACCAATAAAAACCAAAGCAGAGTCCAGTTAAAAATAAAAGCATTATGTGCAGCAGGAAAATGGATGTGGGAGATCTTTATTCTTTTGTGTAGATGTGCATATAGTGTTCACAAAAAATTTAAGAGCTAAAGTTGGATTGTTAAATGAATAGATAAACTAAATCAGCACGTTTTTAAACCTTACTCATTACCAACTTCAAATGTTGATTTTTTTTCCTGGATAGCTCAGTCAATAGACCATATGACTCCTGACCACAAGGTCTTTGGTTCAAATCCAGGTATCACCCACTGAGCGTATGAGTAACATTTCCATTCGGTAAGTTTGGAGTTTTAACCCTTCTTCCTCAGTGGCTTCTGTCTGGCCTTGCAGAAAGCGACTTAATAATACAAAATACTATTGCAGATTTTGATAAAAATATATATGAAGGACTGAGTCTTTCAGATCACATATCAAAACGTGTATCAATGTTTATGATTTTTTGATTTTTGATTCATTGGTAATTTGTTTGGAAGAACCATAATTACCCCTTAAGATAGCACGGGCAGTTATCACTAAGTCACACAATTTAAGTTATGCTGTATTATCTTATGTACGTAATCAAAACAGGGTAACAATTGTGCCATAGAGTTTGAGAGTCACATTCAATAAGAAAATTTTAAATCATTATTTAATAATTTCCATTGAAGAAGGAATGCAGGTTGATGCTCTTACTAGCAAAAGTATTTTCTAAGAAAATACTTTCCTGGCTATGATGGCATAACAAGAAGATCAAAATCAAAGATGCATGATATTTCAAAAAAAAAAAAAAAAAAAAAAAAAAAAAAAAAAAAAAAAAAAAAACCTTATTTTTGTGGAAATATAATAATTATGCCAGATTTTTGAAAGAAATCTTGTTTGACGGGTATACAAAAATTTTTGACATGTTTTATGTCAATGCAATTCTTCAAGTAACCATTAAATGCAAAGATTTTTTGTCTATGCATTTAGATATACATATACAAGAAAGAGTAAACTCCCCAAAATAATAAAAAAGCCTAAAAAACCTTTTACATACCTCGTCACCAAAGCAATACTTCCCTGATGTCTTTTCCAACTTTTTCTCTAGAGCTATAAAATGATTGAAGTGTCATATTTAAATTGTTTTCAAAATAACCTAGGGGTGTGAAATTGAACCTTCTGTCAAATTGTAAAGTACAGAACTATAAGTCATAATTCAAAAATTGTGAAGAATTTAAAATGTAAAAAGCATATTATATAAGTTTTTTTTTGACTGGGTATTATATAGTTTAAATTTTACTACTAGATGAATAAATTTTCAAATAGAGTAACTTGATAACCTGTGACAGGGCATAGATTTTTTTAACGATGGCTTGGAGAAGAAAAATATATTTTTTTTCATGCAAACCTTCAGAGATGAGGCGTAAATTTTGTCACCTAATTTATTTCTATGCTTCAGAGGAAACCCTGAAGGAGACACAAATGTGCTTATTAAGAATGCCTGATTAAATTGCCTGCTTAATTTTTTCTGAATTACATCAACAACAAAAAAAAATTAAAAAACTTTATTCAGACTGAGTTTATTCTTGAAGAAATGCCCCATATTTTAACATAAATATCATACTGAATCCAAGCATTATTTTTTTTTTATTTAATAATTATTTTATCCAATACATATTTTAGATACTTATGAAGCCAATAGTTTGTCATTCATAGCTGAACCTGCATCACAGATCCATTTTAATTCCAACATAAAATCAGAAAATTATTATAACCAACAAATTATAATTTAATAAGTTATTTTCTCATGATTAGGTTATTTTACACAGCAAATAGTGATGCGCTGTGAATCTATTATTATTATTTATTAATTTATGTTTGGCATGAAGTGACAATAAAATATAGATAAAATTTTTTAGGAACTAATATGAATAAGAAATAAGTTTTACAATAAATGTAAATGTTCAATAATTGTTTGAAAAACAATTTAACAGAATTCAATATATTCAAGAATTATTGATCAAAGAAGTCTATACTTGATGACACTTGTTACTCACCCGGGACATGCGTTCTGAAAGTGTGACATGCACAAAGATTCTCCAAATCTTACATTCTTTCAATAACAAACTTTTTTATGTTTTTAAACACAAATTTATAATAGTCAAAATCAGATACTTCAGAAAATTTATAGTTATACGAGTTAAAAATGCAAAAAATTTTATCCACTTGCTTATTTCTTTAAAGGATTATTTTTTTTATCAAATACAATAGAGGTCAGAAAGCCAAACTTTATTTATTTGTTTAAATTTGTTTTTTTTTTTTTTCATTTGATAGCCTGATTTAGACCTGAAGCAAATTAAAATGCCCAACCGACATGCTAACACATCCATCCAACATTTTTGTGTTCGATAATATCTTTAGCACTGATAATGGCATCTTAATTAAATCTTACATATTTGTTTGTTTCTAATATTTATATGTTTCTTAAGGTGTTTTGTAGTTAATGAAAACATTACAACGTAAAATATTGCTGAAAATAGAACATTCCTTGATATGAAGTCGCTGATGAGGTGAAGAAGGTTATAAACCATCGATATGAAAAGTTTGGCATATGTGTCCAGTGCAATGTAAATTAAAGTATGAATTCCATCTAATAACCATATTTCCTGAGAGTTTAGCTTCTCAAAGAAAATAACGTTTTGAGGAAAATATTTAGGAAAAAAGATTTTGAGGAAAATATTGTCAGATGAGGTTTTGAGGAAAATATTTCGAAGAAAAGATTTGAGGCAAATAGTTGAAAAGAAACTGTTTTGAGGAAAAATTGTTTAAAGAAAATATTTAGAAATAACTTTATATTTAGAAATAGCGCTTTGATGAAACCTGAAAATAGAAATAACGTTTTAAGAATGAATTAGTTAAGTTGAGAAGTCTAAGGCAAAATTTTTTGCACCATTCATTACTCAGTGTCTTTTTTTAGCCAATCGTTGAGTTTTATAGGGGTTAATTGATTGATCCTTACAATCATTTTGGTTTAAAAGATTAGTTTAGTGTGAATGAACCTTGTTACAGTTGTCTCCGTGGAAAAACTGGAAAATTTTACAACCATGTTAGATGGACATTTCTTAAGCTTCTTGCTTCACTTTAAAGGACTTACATTGAATAAAAGTGTCTTTTACTTGATAACAGATGATTCAAAGTAATCACAAACATGTACATTAGTTTCCTTTCTTGAAACTTTTAAGATCAAGTTTTTATTTTGAGAAATATCATCTTGGATGGACAAATTTTTTTGTGTTTATTATAATTTTTTTTTGTGATGTACTGATTCATTTCCTATGACTTCCAAGCAAGTTTTTTAAAAAATGTACCTTGTTTTTAAAATATTTTAAGTTAGATAAACTGAGGATTTTTGAATATTTGGGATAACAATGAAGAATATACTAGCACTTTCAAAAACAACAATTCTGATCTCGTTCATCCATTATCATTTTGGTATTTCGGAATAACCAAAAAAGCAGTTAGCTTGATAGAAAATTTGATTTTTCCGAAAACCTTGTATGTTTCTTGAATTTTTCATAGAATTTATTGTTACCAAATACCTTTTGAAACAAATTTTATCTCTTGTTGATTTATGAAAATGTCCATCCAACAGGATTTTGAATTTTTTTAACAGATCATGATTGCCTTTTGCGAGAAAGCATCTTTCTTCTTCTTTTATTTTGAGCCTTCGATTTGAACTAAACTAAACAGTATGACAACACTTTCGCATTCCTGGTTGTACTGGAGGTCTGAAGATTTGAATACTAAAAAGATCAGCAATACTTTTTTTGGTGTTTTTGTAAAAATTTATATCGAAATGTTAATAATGAAGTTGTGGTAAAATTAACTGATTTGCAAAATTCCATTTTGCAAATAAGTTAATTTTAGGTGATGTATTATGGTTTAGCAATGAAATAGTCATAGCATTCACTCTTGCAATATCTAGCATATATGAGAACACACCTACTCTCCACTTGGAAGATTTAGGTTTTACTAGTTATTTTCCCATGTTTTGGACTAAGATATCGGTACGTCTTTTTATATAATTATAGAATTTTATAACAGCTGGCTCGTATTTGTCATCATGAAAACTAGGATGGGAGGCACTGTAGACAGAACATTACGCTTGCCTGATGACTTTGTCTTAACAACATAAAATGCTGATAATACTCATAATGCCCTTCTCTTTCCCTCAATAAATTTTTGTACTTTGGGTTTCTCATCTGTGATTTCTTTTATTGCGCCAACACTTCTCCGGCTTGTATTGATTGTTCCAGCAACTGTTGTTTTTCTGCCCCATTAGCCAATATGTAAGTTCAATGGAAGTGTAGAATTGATCACACGAAATATTTTCTATGATGTTAACATGATTACTTAAACAGAGACCAGATGATTTATGATCTCATCAGTTCCAGCTAAATAGAATTCATCTGGCTCTCCAGGTTTTCCTGCACACAATATAGTGCAATATGTGTAAGGCATTTCTGAACTGTTCGTACTTCTAAACATCAAGCCCTATTTTCCAGGTTTGCTATTATTGGATTGGCGAAAAGCAACTCCCAAATCTTGCAGGATAAAGTTCTTCATCTAACAAAAAGTAAACGCCAGGGTTCATAATTTTGGCATAACTGTCATTGAGTTTTTTCAACATGTATTTTTTAAACATTATATCGTCAAATCTAATATTAGAACAAAGAAAATGAAAACGTGGTGTTAAATATTTTAACAATAATTTGAATAATATTATCATCAAACTATAGGCTCCAAGCTTCGTAAATATCAGTGACATTGTGATACTCTGGTTTCAGACCTCGAGCATTACTTATGATATTTTGAGCAGTTTGTCTAATATTTTGTTTAGTTTCACATTAGTATAAACTATCTTCTTTATTACTTCTTTACCTTGCTTTTCTAAAGGTACTTAAAACTATTATTCCTCATTACGGCTAAAATCAAGTAGATTATAGCTACATCAAGAGAAGTTTCAATACCACTAAGAGCTAGTATGCTTAATTTTTGGAACTATATATGATTTTCCCTTTGGTTTAAATTGACTTCAAAATTACTGTCACCATCATCCGATGTCAATAAATCATCTTCCTTTTCTGACAAAGTGTTTTAATTTTAACTACTTTTTGTCTGAACTTTGAGTGCATAACTCGACTGCTTCTGACAGCAAAATTTTTCTTGATGCCCTTGCTACTAATTATTCTTTATCACCTATAAAAAACAATATGAAGTAGGAAATTTGTAAAGTATCTAATCTAGTTTGCCTAAAAACTTGCTTACCTGTACAATATAAACCATTGATTACTAATAAATTACGAAATACAAAACCAAAACAAACATTTGATATTGTTGATAAGAACAGAAATAAGCAAATAGAGAAAAACTAACTCCATCAAAGTACAACAGTATTGTATAATACTTGTATAGCACTTCTATAATCTATAATACTTTATATATTTTTCAAAATACATATATAATGTTAGAAAAATGCAATAATAAGGTAAAAAGCTCAAAATTTTTATTTATTTATATTTCTGCTACAAAAATTTACAGTGTAAATAAAAACATAAATAATTTTTTATGAAGATATATCTAAAAATATTCTTTTAAAATTGTTCTTATTTACCTAACTGTATAATTTCAGTCAAAGCACGGAAACCTCGTAGAAGACCATTAGGGTCTTATCATCGAGAACCGGTAAACTGCCTGACTTTGCTTTTGAGACTATTGGATAAACACTGCTTTGTCTTTACCAATACATAAAAACTTTAAAAGAACGATTTAAAATCACAAGAAGAAAAAATTTAAGTCTTTAATTTCTTCTTAAAAAAAGAAATTTTTTTTTTCAGAGAGATTAGAGCTACCAAGAACAATTTTATTTCAAAGATGAGGGCCACGAAATGATATAGAAAATTCTTCGTACTTTGTATTAATTGATGGCTCTACTAATAAATGACGTCTTAGAATATATTTGTTTGGTGGTTTTAATGTATATGATTTTTTAAAAATTTTTGCCGATAAGTTGTGTTTACATTTGAACATAAAAGTAAGAGTTTGAAAGATGTTAAGTTCGTATACATTTAGAATTTTCATTTCATTAAACAGAGGTTTTGAGTGAGTGGAACAGGTTTTGATAATTGATCAAACGAACAGCGTGTTTTTGATGACGATACACATTTTCTAGTTTTTAATTATGAATGCTGGCCTAGGCTATGCTACCATAATTTAAATAACTGTGTACAAATGCCGAATAAAGCTGTTTTAGTAATGATTTATTCAACATCGGTCTTGCCTTATATAAGATCCCAATGCTCTTCGAGATTGTGGAGGATACTTTTGAAATTTAAGCTTTCCAGTTCAGATTTTAGTCAATCAATATACCAAGAAATTTTAATCTCTTTTAATAATTACGTTATCTAGGCTTAAAATCGGTAAAGCATTTGTGATGAGATTTTTATTTTTGTTATGATAAAAAAGAGTAAACTTAGTTTTTTTGACGTTTACAGATAGTTTGTTCGCCTTGAACCAGGGTGAAATAATATTCATCTCATTTTTCATTTTTGCGAATAAGTCATCTAAATTTTTTTCAGATAAAAAGAAATTTGTGTCGTCAGCAAACGTTATCGTTGATAATTTAGAAGATGCAGTATGTAAATCGTTTACATAGATTAAAAAGAGCAATGGACCTAGAACGGATCCTTGAGGAACCCCACATGTGATATCACAAAATTCAGTAAAACTGTTATTGTCATAAGAGATGAATTGTTTTCTGTTTGCTAGATAACTTTTAATCTATTTATGTGTGGTTCTCCTAATGCCGCATGATTCTAGTTTTTTTTAGTAAAATAGAATGGTTTACAGTGTCAAATGCCTTTGATAAATCAATAAAGACTCCTAGCGTGATTTCCTTTTTGCATTAGTTATTTCATTTACAAGTTGCATTATTGCATGTTCAGTGGATGTGTTCTTTTGAAATCCAAACTGTTTTTTGAAAAATAAATCCTTTTTGTTTAAAAAAAGGAAAATTCTATTGTAAATAATTCTTTCAAGAATTTTAAAGAGTATTGGCAGAACTGAAATGGTCTATAGTTACCTATGAGTGAAGTATCACCAGACTTAAATATGAGGGTTACTTTTGCTATTTTTAGAAAGTCAGGAAACACTCCTTTGCTTATCGAGACTTTACAAATTTTAAAAAGAGGGACTTTGATTTCTTCATATATATATCAATGATTATCTTTCCACTTAACTTATCCACACCGCAAGCCTTGTTTCTTTGCAGTGATTTGAACGCTGTTTCAAACTCTTCAAAAGCAAGTTCAAAATCTTTAATAAACTCTTAATTTTTTGTTAAATAACTTTCAAATGATTTATTTACAGCTGGTATTTTATTTGCTAGATTGCTTCCAACATTAGAAAAAAACTCATCAAATTTGATCGCTATTTCCCTTCTGTCATAAGTGTTTCCATTTTTTTGTTTTTAACACATTAGATCGTTTTCTTTTAATTTTAATTTTCCAGTGATCTTTTTCATTATTTTCCACGTATTTTTTTGATCATTTTTATGTTTTTCAATTTGAGATGAGTAGTATGATTGTTTTCTTTTTTTTTTTTCAGTTTTTCAAACAGATTTTTGTAGTTTTTATATTTTTTTTCTGAACCCTCTGTTTTTTGTTTTAAAAAGTTAATAGTTTGTTTTTTTTTGAAGATTCTGTCATACCTTTTGTCATCCATGGTGACAATAAGTCCTTATTTTTAACAATAACTTTTTTTATTGAAAAATGTAAATCATAAAGCGTAGAAAGTTTATCTGAAAAATTGTTAAACATATTGTTGGTACTTGCCCGGCAGTCAAGAAGACCCCCGTCTACCTTTTTGAGATCAGCTCTGAAGTTTTGGATATTAGCGTTATTAAAATTTCTTTTTTGCTGTGTTATATTTATATTTGCTTACATACAAAGCAACATAAATAGGAAAGTGATCAGAGATTGAAGATTTTATTATGCCTTTTTTTAAAGATTGTCAAAATAAGAATTCGTTAGTATATTGTCAATAAGTGTTGTTGTTGTTTTTGCTAAGCGCGTAGGACGGTTTATCATTGGGATAGCACCATTTTGGAAAGCGTTATTTTAAAAATCATTCACCACAGTAGTTTGGGTGTAGTCAAAGCAATTTAGATTTGTATCTCCAAGAATATAAAAAGGTTTTTTTTCTAGATTTGAAGTATCAAATATTTTATTCAAATAAATATTAAATTTGTAAACGTCCGTTCCAGGTGGTCTGTAATAACATGTAATGATACAATTTTTAACAGATTTGATTATTAATTCAATTGATAGATATTCTCCATCGCAGTTATTTGAATTTAAATCTCCTCTTATTTTAAATGTTAGGTTTTTTTTAACATAGATCGCTAGTGCCCACTACGCTTTCCAGTATTTCTTTGAGAATCAATTGAATTAAAATTATCTATTGATAAATTTGAATCATGTTACAAATCTTTATCAGTAGCCCAGATTTCACTCAAACAAATTACGTTAAAATGTTACGTTTAAATGTTAATATGTTAATACGAGTAACATAATTAAAATGTAATTGAGAAAACGCGTAAACAAGAAAAATGTTAATATGATTATAAAAGATTAAATGAGAATACTCAATACTAATGTTATGCACTAAAGACTTGTTTCAATATCTGATAAAAATAAATGTTTTTATTATTTGTAGTATTTTTATCTCTTTTTCTTCTTTTGCAAATATACTGGCGGAAGCCATGCGACCAAAACCTTATTATTATGGATTGTTTACCGTCTCTCAAAAGACCGACTGGGTGAAGTTTGTCAATTTCTCTTTGAATTTCTTCAACATGAAGACCAACGCTTTCACTGAGTATTGACAATACGTATTTTTGTTGGTCCAAACTCAAATTATCAACAATAAGGCAGGACCTTCATGAATATTGTTGAAGTTCATCAATTTTTTTGTTTAGAGCTTCATTAACGTGAGTTGACACATGTCTGGCTAGCATACAGCTCATCAAAAGAATTTGAAGATTGTTTACTTTTTTTATTAATTTGTCTATTTGGTGTTGTTGCTCTTCAATCTTTATTTGCTGTTGTTTAAACCTTTGATCGTTGGAAGGGGCTGGCATCTTATAAGTTGAGTTTATTTCGTTGGAGTTTTATAAGTTATTTTTTGTTTTTGATAAGCAATTATAAAGATAATGGTGGATATTTGAGGTTTGAGTGTTGAAAACTTTTTCTTTGCGGATGATGATTTTAAAGCGCCATGTTGGTTCGAAAGCCGGCAACCAAAAAGGAAATACCAAATTTGATTTAAAAAATTGGAACAAATCAATTAAAGTAGTAAAAAATCGAGTAAAAAAAAAAAAAACTGAAAAATCTTAAAATTCAAAATGATGTCAGAACTCAAAATAATATCACACATTTTTAAAAAACATTAACAAATAAAAGTTGAAAATTTGAAATTTAGCTTTTACGGTTTTTGACATGTCTAACATTAAAAGAACACAAACCACATCCCCCTTCCCCACCCCAGGGATAAAGTTAAATGGTTGATATTAACTTCTGAGATGTATGGTCTGAGATATATACTCCAAAAAAAAAAAAAAAAAAAAAAAAAAAAAAAATTTTAACTCTACCTTTAAATCCTCTGTGGATTACCCAATGTGCAAAATCCATCTTTCTGTCATCTCCAACATATTTAAGAACTCTAAGATTCTATAAAAAAGATTTTAAAATAATAAAATGTAGCTTCCTAACATTGTATAGCTAAAAAACGTTGATTTTGAGCATGAGGGTTGAGACTTTAATTGTTGGTTTATTTGAAAGTTCGTTCTTATTTTTAAAATATCAATGAAACTGACAAGTAAGTTTAGAACAGTTTTCAATGTGCTAGGGTGATATTAACAATAAGCAAATCAAATTATTTAAGCATCTGCAAAAAAAAAAAAAAAATAAATAAAATATGTATTAGCTTTTTTCTGTGAAATAGTGAAACTTATATGAGAAAAGGGTGGAAAAAGGGCAGCCACCAAATCTTTATAAAGCTAGAGTTCCCCCGACAAGATAGGACTTTGCCTCAGTTTTTTGAATTTGAAAATTATTTTGGATGTGATGTACAATGGTGCCCTTCTGAAATTCTTCATGGAAGACTTGAGAAAATTTTAGGACTTAAATCAAGAAATTTACATTTTAGACCCTAATAAATTCTAATATTCACCATTTTGTAACAAATATTTTCCCTGTCATATAATTCAACTCTTTAGCTGATTACATCAAAAAATAGAATTATAAAATACCACAATGTTTAGAAATGACAATTTTCAATAATTGATGCAAAATTTTAAGATTTTTTGAAAATTTTTTGTGACTTCATTGAATTTTTTCATCATAACTGATATTTTTTATTTTTTATGATATAGTCTACTAAACAGCCTGCTGAAGTGGCAGCTAGTGCTCTCATTAAAGAAATTAGTGCCTGCAGTGACGACTGTACGGGCAAGTGTTAATATTTACAATCGGCCTGCACATTTTTTTTTTATACTTAATTTTCTCTTTCGGCATGGTTAAAGGAGGATCACATTATAATCGGAAAAAAACTTATTTATTTACCATAATGATGAGAGATCATCAAAAGTTGAACTTAATAAGAGATGATTGCCCACGGCAGGGCTTCAACCGGAGGCTTAGCGCATATAAAGTGTATGACCTACCTCTGAGCCACATGTATAAATAACTATTAAAAATTAAACAAATTTGCTGCTTATAAATTTGATGCTTATAAAAAAAAAAAGCTTAAAAAAGCATGATTCAAGTTCTTACAACATTATTTCATTATTATTTCACAAAGTTTTCAGGTAATAGATGTGTCTTTATATACAGTTTGGAAATAATAAATAGCATAATTAGGATTATGTCAGAATATGGATATTTAAGGATTTAGTTTTTGTGTCCAAGACATAAGAACCATAAGAAAAATCAATTGTTATTGCTGAATTTCTTCAGAAGCATACGAAATTGTTAAAAGAAAATCTAAAGAGATGCATCGACAAGATAAATAGAATGCATAGATTGGGAGCTGCAGCAACTTCACTTCCAAAATGTAAAAATTTAACAACACGGCATTTTTGTACAAAAAATATCTAATCATCCAACGTAGAGTAATTTGGAGCCAATAAATGATAATTAAAGATTTACTTGTCTTCACTTAAATTTTGGGATGGATAAGGTTTCATCATTGTTGGTTTCAAACACAGTGATTATCCTTTTTTTAAACATTGAAGTAAAGATGTTATGAGTTTAACTCCTAATTCCTACAATTTGATATATTAATAGATTATAAAATTGTTCCTTTTCTTGGGTTAATTAATATCGAATAAAAGCATGACGTATTACAAATCAAAATAGTTTTGATAACAATATGATAACAGTTTATTGAATTAAAATATTTAAGTGAATGGGACCAACAACCTTAACAGTGAAAAATCAATAAAATTATGATTAAAATTTTGTTATCCAAGGCCAATTTGGTGATTCAACAAATAATTTTTAATATTTTTTGGAAATATTTAAATTAATATTTTTATATTTATAAATAATATTTTTGAAAAGTACAAAAATTGTGTTTGATATTTTTTTCCCATATTTTCCCAAATACTTAGGCAAATCTGTAAAACCAAAATTTGTTTTCACTACCTAACTCAGCCATTTATCATGGATAACCTGGGAAGCAAAATTTTCAACAGGTTAAATAAGTGTGCATTAGTCAGTTATTGACAGTTTAAGAATGCTATATTATAAATTGTATGCAGTGAACTTTTTCTCTTAAGCAAAATTTTTTTAGGGTTAAAAAATTTAGTGCTTTCATATTCTCAACAACTCTTCTCCATGGTTGTTAAGTTTGTAAAGTAATGCTTTAGCTTTTAAAAAGAATATGATTTTGTTCTTTAAAATTTTACGCCCTAATTTTAAGCTCTAAAATATAGCAAGTGACAAGAAAAGTGCCAAAAAGCTTAAGTAACTGGTCCACTAACTACAATATATAATGTAGTATGCTACGTTAAAATTTTTTTTTGATTTTTACTAAAAGAAAATTGGAAAAATAAAATCCAAAAGCTTCACCTTTTTTCTTTACTGGAAGCAACATTGCAAATTTACAAACTAATGAAAGCATATGTAGTCAACTAAGAATTTTAGATACTTCCTTTATCTATAGAAAATAAAATTAAAACATCTGAAAATATGTGAAGCATTAAACAATAAAAAATAAAAAATTAAGTTTTTATAAGGATTAATAAGCAAGGAATTAAAATTAAAAACATACTTGAACCGGTTGAATATCAGCAGCGATTAACATCACCATGGCACGTACATCAGCACGTTTACAAACATCTTTATGTGGTGGTAGAAGAGGGTATTTATCCGGATAAACTTCGTCTAAGTATTCCATAATGGCTACAGATTGGCTTATAATGTGATCACCAACCATCAAAACTGGGACAGATAATTCACTGTTCACTTCACCATAAATCTCTGATTTCTAAAAAACAAGTAGTGTGAGTTTGGAGCTTAATAAAAAAACTGAGCTAGCATTTTTTTCAGAAACCTATTATCACATGTGCCTCGTTAACCCTTAACTTCATTCAAAAAACTCAAAAAAACAAAAACAAATGAATGAATCTTGAAAAAAATGTTATTATTATGGGGGGGGGGGGGGGGGGGGGG
>JAUZNK010071253.1:0-14020 GCA_035046665.1 Euphysa ruthae
CAAGTTTTTGATAGGAGTTCCTTGTTCTTAAGCTATTAGTTAAACTAGTTTTGAAGACCTCAGACATGTATTCAGGGTCAATATCATAATAAACATTTTCCTGATAAATTCCTCATTTATTTAAAATATTTGTTGAAATACCCAAACGAAGAAACATTCTTTAGTATCTAGATAAGATTTACTTTTTTTACAACAAAGAATAGTGAAAATCCCCAATATACTTTTTAAGATTTTCTCATTCCTACAGAAAATTTAAATAAGTTTAGAAAAGATGAGAAAATATGAATAATATTGATAAATAAACCAAATTTTTAATTGCATAGGAAATATAAAAAACATCAATTAAGTCTACAAATTTTATTCAGATATTTTTCCCTAAAAAATGTAGGTATAAAGAACTTAATAAGTAAAAGAATAAAATGAATAATGGTTGCTATGCTATCATCCTTTTAATAAAGCTGTTGAAACTGCTGGAATCAAATTTATATTTATTGAATTTCATACCTTCCATCCTTTTGCGAAGCACCATTTTCAGTAAGAGTCTTGACAAAAATTCCAAGCTTTTCAACTCCTGTTTCTGTTCCAACTCCTAGACCTATGATACTCAATCCAAGACCTCTCCCATCTAAAGTTAAATGATAATATTGAATTTTCGCGACATGCGACGCATCAAAACATATAAAAATTGACTAGCAATGAAAATTTTCTCAAAAAAAAAAACTTTTTTGATGAGGAGCCAAACTTCCAATACTCTATTAAAGCCTTGATTTATTGCTGAAATTTACAATTTTTGGACACAAGGCATATAGCGTAAACCATTTTAATTATACCTCTGATTTTAAAATGAGTCATTAAGGTTTTTGCAGAATAACTTTAAGTAGCTATAAACTAGCTATAAATTTTGTTTAAAAATTGAAAGTATCTGAGAAGAGATTGAGAAATTAGCCAGAGCTACAATAACGTAAACCCAATGCAAGTAGTAGAGCACCATTTTCTGAGACATGTAAAAGAAAAAAAATACACCTGGATAAAATAAAATAAATCTCTTTCAAGATTTCCATTTCCACAAGACTTTCATTTTGTCAACAAGACAGTAGTCAAATCTCTTATCTTTGAAACTCGTTTCAATCTCTATTTGACCAGTTACTCACTAGCATCAGACAAATGCTTGTTGATATCCGCACAAAAATCTGACAATTTCAATGTAAGCCACAGAAACACTTCATTAATTCATTTTTTAAGCAAATTCAAATGGAAGGACAGATGTCTGTTTTGCCGCATCAGTTTCAGCCTTGATAGAGTAAAAAGTAAACAGGTGAAGATGTGTTGGGAAAGTTTGTGGTTGAGATGGTTTTAGCAGAAAGAGAGACAGAAGTAGGAACAAGGATATATTTATTATTTACATTTTTAAAACATTATGGCCAACATAACGAAATATTTTACCATAACAAACTGGTTAAAGAAAGGAAAATTAAATAATAAGAAGCAAGCCCTTATTTGATGACACAGAAAAAACAGAATAAAGAAAAAAACACTTTAAAAGAAAAACAACAAAATGATCTTTTAAACAAGACGTCACACAAAAGATAGCTAAAAATTAATGAAAAATATTTTGTTTTCAAATGAATAAATTTTCAGATGAGCTAAATAAATACAATTTAACTTGAGAAACCAAGCTATTTCGTATTTTGATCATTTGAACATTTTGTACTTTGATATGATAAAATTAGCAAACAAATAAAAAATTTTATTAAATTACTAAAAAATTTCATTCTGTATTTTTCAAAGAATAAAAAAAAAAACACACTCTGAATGGTTGAACTGAATGACAAATTAAAAAAATATAATTGATTCAAATTTTTATAACTGCACTAAGTATCATTTTTCGAAACAAAAAGGGATCCAAAAAAAAGTTTGTATACGCAAAGTCTGAACAGTTAAAGCTGAATATAAATTGAACATCAAAAATCCTATTTTGAAAAAGCGGAACTCAAGATCAGCATGATAGGCAGCAGGATTTTTTTTTAAAGTTAAAAAATAAAAATTTTAGAACAAACTAATGAGAGATTTTAGAGAAACAATAATGATATTGTTGAAAATAGATAGGAGCCTAATCAAATACTTCTTACAGATTTGTCAAATGAAAATATAATAAAAAATAATCAGCATGCAATTAAATAATGCTTGCTGTTATTTTAATTGTTATGTATTGTGGCACAAATCCTCTAACCAGGTGAACTGCCTAAAACAGACACCAAACTGAAATTTGTGATGCTCCACGGAAAGAATAAAAATGATAAATTACTCATTAATATGATACAATTTTTAGAATATTTTAAAGGAAATATTTAAAATTAAATCAACTGTTACCTTTCTGTAAATCAACAGAAAAAATGTCCATTTTGTCCACACGCTTTTCCAACTCCCATTCTGCTGAAGAAGCAATTGGATCAATGTCAGCATTTGCTCTGTCGTATTCTGATGGACCGTATGTAAGAACAACATCTGAAATCCGCTCTCGAAAAAGAACCTACATCACAATCATAAAAAAAGAATAATTCTTTTCTTTTTTCATGGAAAAAAAATACCCACTAAACTATGAAAAAACATCAGGAAGTGTTTAAAAAATATCAAAAGCATCAAAAAATATTTAGGCTGAGGACTCAAGAACAAAAGTTTTCAGTAGGTGGCCACTGAAAACAAAAAAAAGCTCCCTTTTTCAAATGAAAAATAACTATATTAGGAGATCTAATTTCTCAAAATTCTAATACTATATATACACATTTTAGATAAAACTTCAAAATATTTTTGCTGAGAAAGAATCGAGTGTCCTGTCTGGATGAACAGGTATAGATCTGTGACCCTTTTGCCTATGCCTGTATGCAGTGTAATAAAAAAAAAATCAAATGGTTGCACATATTTATAAACAACCTAGCCATTGAAGTATCTTGTTGGATAAAATAACATGAAATATTAAATAAAAATAAAAATAAACTTTTTCCCAGTGGAATTAGAATCTATAACTAGATATAAAAGAATCCATAACTAGATTTGAGTTTTTTTATAGCATGATTTTTTGTGCATAAAAGCAATATGTCCCTGCCCAAATCAGACAAGAATGACAAAAATCATTTAGGAAAACTCTATGCTTCTTACATTTCTTTTAGGTTTTCTTTCTGAACTTGTGACAAGGTTTGACTTTGTTGGATGTTCTGGCAGCTGCTCCAAATAATACTCATCAGAATACTCATCGCTGTCAGTATCGCTTGCAGAAGTTATATGGCTGCTACTGTCATCATCAAGAATTGCTTCTTGTGCAGTAAACTCATCTGGTTGAATATTCTGATCTAAAGATTTCTCTGATAAAACTTTTGACTCATCAACAACCAAAGTTTCATCTTGAGGTATTTCATCTTTATACAACTTCAATATATCTTCAATTGATTCAGTTTCATTCAATGTCTTTGATTTTTCTATATGCTCCATGATACTATCCATTAGATCTTTCTCATCACCTGTATCCACTGTGGCACTATCAAATGTTGTGCTTTCTTCGTCATATGTAATTTGGTTGGCATGATTTTTTCTAGGGGTTGTTCTTGGGCTGTGTTCTTCCATATTTATAAATTCATCAAACCTTTGTAACGCACTTATGTATGATAAATCTTCGTCTTGATTTTTTAAAAAATTTCCATCTGATGATTCCTTTAATTTATTTTCAGGTGGAAGGTTATTACCATTTTCTAAATTATTTATTGATTGAAAAGGAATGAACTCCTGTAAATTTCTATCATTAATATCTTTATTATCCTTATGACTTTCATTACTATTTTTTGAATTCAATTGAGCTTCTAACTCTAACTGCTCTCCTATCAGTCGTGCCTCTTTTTCATTTCGCTCATCTTCTGTCAGAATGTCGTTTAAACGGTCCTTTAAAGACCGCCTTTTTATTGGTAGATTTTGTTCCGTGATACTTATCTCCTCTGCAAATTTTAGACGATCAATTTTTAACTGTTGATCAAGTTTTAGATCATTGCCATTGGCACTTGGATAATTTTCATTGTCATTTACAGCTTTTTTTTCATGATTAAATTTATTTAGAATCTTAGCATCATTTTCAGACTCACTAGAATTTGATGATGGATCAGTTTCAGAAAAAGGAGCAAGTATCGAATTTATATCTATTTTATTTGTTCCAGTGGGAACAATTTTTTCCTCATAACTAGTCAGCGTTTTTAATTTATCATTTAAAGTCTTAGATTCAATTATATCATTATTTTGTTCTTGTGTTTCGTTATCATTTTCACACAAAACTTGTTCGATATTTAGACTAGATCTAGGAACATCAGAAGTAACAGTTGAATTTGAAAGATGCTTTTGCTGTTTTATTACATCATGTGCAAAGCTCTCAGATAAAGGCCTTTTTTTTTTAACAGATGGAGGTACTATATTTGTCTCAGTGTTTGACCTATCAAAGAATGAACGCAATCTACCAACATCAACAACATTAGCTTCTTCATTTACTTCAGTGGCTAAGTGATGCTGTGTTTTTTGCTCAGTTTTTTTGATATTTGAAGCTGAAGGATTTTGCACCACAGAAGAGCTTTTATTATTAAGTATCCCATTACTTATAGCACTACCTCTTGGGTTATTATGAGAAGCAGTTCTTGCTGCACTATCAACAAAACTACTTGAAACGTGTTTCTCAACAGTAGCGTTGTTTTTATTTTTTGATTTATCCCTTGGTTTCAAATGTTGAAGATAGTTTACATACTGCGAATCATTGCTACTTAATCCACCAGTACCTGATCTTTGACGAAAATTGCTTTGCATTAATTTATCTTTGTCTTTTTGTGTGTTGCGATATAAATCACCACTTGACATAGTTATTTTTATAAAAAACTAAATGTAGTTTTGATTAGAAAATTACAACTGTGCTTTAAAAACTTTCTTTGTTTACCAAGCACAAATATTTAAATCATACCCTCCCAGCCAAAGACAAATTAAATACTGTTTCTCTTAGTCGCATGTGGATATCAAAGTGTTTTATGGAAAGAAGCGTTGTAAAGTAAAAATTCGCATATTTATTCCACGGTAGCCATTTTAAATAGCTATTTATGAGCGATAGAGATGAAAAACACGGAATAGAAATAAATTCCTGGAATATTTTACTTTTATATTTTGCCATTGCTCTCAGAAATTTCGAAACTTTAACAATCAAAAATTTTAAAAGAGGAATTAAAACTGTTTGAAACTTGACAACTTTGCTAAAAATTTTTTTGCTGTTTGCTAATTGATAATTTAGCAAATGTTAATACATTTCCGCAACTGATAAAGTAGGTATAGGATATTATAGTTTCATATAAATTGGGATAGTAAATTATGTCTTCATAAAATACGACATAAACATAACAAAAAGTTGCTCATTAGTGAAATTAATTATATGAAGCTATAAAACGAATTTTCATGTAGTTAGTAATATATTTATTTTTTGCTTCGTGTTCAAGCTAAGCAGAGTGAATGAGCTAAAAATATTTTTAATTATGGGTACTTGGCGTATCTACTCGCCAATTTCAAAAGAATTAATTCAACAAAAAATTCAACCTTTTAAAATATTTTAGCGAATATAAAAAGTCGTGATTTCTGAGAAATTTAACTTTAAAGTACTTTTGCTAAAATTTTCACCTAAAAATTTTTGCATTTTTTTTTTTTTTCATAGTTTCTTCTTCTATATTAGCGGGTACGTCTTTTCACGAATCGAGTTTTTGTTCTATTACTCCAATTACTTTTTTGCTTGCAAAGTACTTTGTAACAGGTAAAATTTTCACAGAATAAATTTAACGATGTAAACGTTATGTAAATACTGGAAAATTCAAATGAAAAAAACCTAATGAATTCTGGTGAAAATAACCTAAGGGGCCACTCACAAATCGAAAAGTCTATTTTATACGTCGATCTGACGAATGTTATAAACTACAATTCCACCACCACCTCCCACATCCTCTCTCTACACTTCGACATTTATTACATTTTTGTAATTTTCGATTTAAAATTAAATCAAAAAACGTTACACAACGAAAATATTTTTTAATCCAATCAAAACATTGAAAATTTTATTTATTAAACTGTTTTCGAATGCGGGCGGCTCTTTATATTTTTGCTTATAAAAATAAAACACTTCATACTCGTCAAAATATTTTTATGATTTATAACTTTTAGTTTGTCAAGCTTTTATTAATTTATTTATTCATTCAACTGGTTTAAGTTATTATTTATTTTTTTTTTTTACAAGAAAAAATCGATATATTTTATTGAATATATCAACCGTCGATTGATGAAAACGTCTCAATTTGATTAAAACAATTTCTTTTTTATTTATTTCCATTAAGAAACGATTGATTATTAAGGTAACAAAAAAAGCCAAGTTTACATTTGCAACGTTGTTTTAGAAAAAGATCTTTAAAGTTAATTACTGATAATCTCATAACGAGAAACTCTTAAACCTTATAAATAAATGCTTTTTTATTTATCTAGATATAGAGAGAAGTTAGTCGAAATAAGTTTATTATAAGAATCTTGAAAAAATCGATTTTATTTTATAATGACTTGTTAGAAAATAAATGATACGAGGAAGTGTTGGGTCTTAATGTAAGAAAGTCGAACCAAGTCGGGGGTTTAATGTTCATTTTGTTTTTAAACACGTTTCTAAATCAAAATTTCACGGGCATTTCAAAAGTGGAAAACCCTCTGAAAAATTCCGACAGGATCAACGACGTCAATTGTATGGAGTCCCATTTTGACATTAAAAAAATATTTTTTGAACAATTTGAAAATCTGTATAAATCGAAACTTTGTGAGAATTTCAAAAGTGATAATCTGTAACTTAAATTTTGACGGAAATGACGTCAACATTGACATCAGGCGAATGATGAAATTTTTGAAAAAAAAAATATAAATATATATAAAGAACCATTTTAATATGCTTCAAAATACAAAAATTAAAATGATTTAAAATATAATGTCTTTAAATTATAATATTAAACATCAAATCTTTGCAAAAGTTCCTACTGAATTTAAAAATAACAATTTGGAAGTTGATTGCATGTTCGAATCGTTCGTAAAAAAGAGGAGCTGATATACGTCGTTTAGAAAATGTTTTAAAGGAAGTGCTTTGGAAAAGGAAATGCCCCTGAAAAAATTCATAACTTTGTCACGAAAAAAGAATCACCACATTTAAGATGTGCTTATGAAAAAATGTTTAGTAATAGTAATGTTCAGTGATTTTTCGCTCAGTATTTCCAGAAGTGTAATAAATGTTTCTGAAAAACTTTATCCAAGCTACTGATGATGCACGCTGTGAAGTCACTTGTCACTCCAGAGGAGAAGGTGTTTAGCTATGCATTTTAAATTACAGTGTGTGATGTTGCATCAGAAGTGCTAGATGGACGAACAACGACTGATAAAACAGTAGCAGCGATCGATGCGTTAGTTGTTGCATAAAAACTTACTCCGAGACCAACATGGGTTGAAACCTGGCTGGACTTAGCAAACGTCTTCGTTAGAAATGTAAAAACATTAGCACCAAGTTACTCTGAAGTAAAGTTTGTGTTAGAATTTTACGAAAATAGTGAAAAGTCATTAAAAAATCTACTGAAAAGAATAAAAAAGGAGTATATGTTACTGTGAAATACAAAGTGATGGACCACACAAACATTAAAAATATAGCCTTATCAAAGTTCCTAAGTACCTTGGAAACGAAAAGAAAACTGACATGGTAGGGTGACAAACTCATTATCTCACTACAACGATCTCGATATTTCATACAATACCTGCCACGATGGGAAATGCTACAGCATTAAAATTTTGAACAAAGAAGTTAATAACCACGAAGAGGCAGACACGCTTATCATCAGTGAGTATTTAAAGTGTCATCCAGGAAGAATCATTTACGTATATTCTCCAGATACAGACGCGATTGTTCTTTTAATAGCTCACAGCAGCAAGTATACAGGAAGGATTAGCATTGTACTGTCTTTAATTTTTAGGCTCCAAAGGACGACAATTGCTGCTTTCTAGGATCCGAAGGACTAAAATTGTCGTTTTTAGACTGGACTTCGATTAACATCCCATACAGGCTAAAGTAAGCTTCAGAGATTCTGACCGATTGCATTTTGAGAAAGGGCAGTGAATTTCGATTCAGAAAAGCCTAACCTTTCGAGTATTATCGGAGTGTGAAGTCCAAAATAATACGGTGAATAACAGATAAAAAGATAGCTTCTCAAAAAGAAATCTCACTCCTCGAAAAAAATCTCACTCCTCGAAAAAAATCTCACTCCTCGAAAAAATCAAAATTTTCTTGATGACCTTGATAACAGTGATATAAGCATTCTAAACAGTGATTTTACAACTTCTGATGGAAGCAATGTTTTTCCCATCTATATTTACATTTATTTCCACAAAAATACTATTTACAATCAATCAATCAATATATTTACATATAATTATAGTTTTTTCATGTTTTTGTATATTTTGGAGATGATACTGGTCGAATGGTTTAGGAAATAATGGAACTCCATGATCAATATATCTTGTACCATTTTCAGTATTAACAATGAATTTGTACAGATAGCCTGTATCATTTTCACAACACATTTACATTTTGACACTGTATAGTTTACGCTTGTTCAGGTAGGCAGAATACAAACACGTGACTTTATAGGCACCTTTCCCATGTGTTCATCAACTGAAACATTCTGTTTCACTGTGTAGATGCATCTGAAAGCTCAGAGTCGGTGTTTCTGTCCGAAATGGAGGAAGAAGCTACTTCTATACTGGATAATAATAAGATTCAAGTGCAAACACACAGTCCAGTATCTGAAGAACATCAATTATTGCCTGAGCCTATGCTATTTGGTTCTCCAATAGCAACTGATGGAAATAGATTTCTTCTTGTTCTGAAGATGATGTAATTGAACCAAAGCTGTCATATGTTGCGATGCTGAGGGGTGCACGTATCAGATGTGGCGTACGATGCGGCAATCTCCAAACACCAAACGGAGTCGACAATTGTTATCTTGGGCCTTCACATCTTCGAAAATGGGCTAGAAAAATGATAAAAAATGTAGAAAATGATCATCAAAACATTCCTTTTTTGAATCAAATACAAAAAAAAAACATTGCTTCGCCGAAAAATGAAAATTCTGAGATTAATGAAAATGACAACAATGCTAACGTTGGAAATAATGAATTTATTTAAAGTGGTAATGCTAGGGATTATAAAGGATTTCCCTTTTCTGCACAAAGTGGGGTAGATAATTTACTAACGGATATCATTTGTCCACTAGAAGTTCTCAAAACGTTCTATTGAGACAAAATGTTATACAAAATATTGCTGATCATATAAATTTACATGCCGATATGATGAAAAATTTACTAAATTTGTAATTTGAATTAATACGCAGCGTCGCAGTTTATATAATTTGTGGGCACCCGTAACTTTTGATGAAATATGGATGTATATTGCAAGATTGTTATGATGGGGATAAGGATAATAAATAAACCACATTATCATATGTTCTGGACAAATTACCACATTTTTTCCACGAGGATCCCAATAATAACTTATGCAAATTATCATAAATTCTCGAAAATCTATCCAATAAATTTGAAAACAATTATACTCCTGAACAAAATGTTGTAGTTGATGAATATCTCTCGTTATGGAAAGAGGCCTAAAGTTCCGTGTTTATATTCCGAACAAGCGTGAACAATAAAGTGTCAAAATTTATACATATGTTGTGAAAGTGATACAGGCTATCTGTACAAATTAATTCTTTATACTGGAAATAATACAAGTTGTATTGGTCCTGGAGTTTCATTTCCTAAACCATTTGACCAGTAACCAAATTATTCAAAATTAGCTTTATCATTGATGAGTGGCTTCTATCATAGTTAAACTAGATTGCCTATACACAGATCATTTGTTGGCGTTGTATTCAAATCAAATTGATTGCTTTGGAAATTTATGTAAAGCTGGTTCTCCCAAAATATTTTTGGGGTTGGAAACCTGTCAAGGGTATAAATATTCCGCCAAATATCAAGTTTCATGATTAAAATTTGAAGATTATGAGATGGAATGATGCTTATAAGACCAAATGATAGAAGATTGTTTCAATTATGTCTATGCATTAGTAGATACAGGCAAAACTTATTTTGCTACAAAACAACCGATCATAAAACCTGATGTAATACGAGATTACAACCGTATAATGAGGGGAGTAGACAGTTGCGTTATCAAACCACATTCTATTCAGCACAAGGATTTGAAATGGTATAAAAAGATTAGTGAGTTATTCATAGAAATAACCATATATTATAGTTTGTTTGGCGAAAATGCTATGATTCAACCAGAGATTAACTGAAATTCGGTGTGAATCTGGTGTAAACTATACTGATGTACCACAAAACAAGCCACTCCTCAACCCGATCGTGGCGAATTAATTGATCAATAATCTAACAACACAATGTGTCTTGTTGAAAGGCACTTCATTTCCTGTAAATCACAAAACTTTGGTAGAAGAAAGAGTAAATGCGTTCGATGCTCAAAAATACACGTATGTAAAGACACCATTTATGAAACCATGTAATGTTGGAATTATGTCTAAACTCGTGTTTTGAAATACACCATACGAGGAGAGATATAACAGCTGAATCAGTAAGTGATATTGATTCTGATTGAAAATGTTGTGTTGAAAAATTATTTTGCCAGTTTTCTGTGCTGGAACAAATATAAACAATGTCTCCCGTGCAAGATTGTTTCTTTTTAAGAACAAGCTACAACGCAGATTGTGAGAAACTACCACTGTCTAGAGGAAGTCTACTCGAAAATCTTAAACGAGCAAAACTCCAAGTAATGGTGTTGGGTGCAGCAGCTGCAAATAGCATTTATTAACAAAATCCAGAAGAATATGGATGGAATTATAGGTGAGCAATTTACCTTCACAACTATTGTATTTCGGCACCAAAATTAGTCATAAAAATATGACAACACTTTGATATTTATCCGTCTTAGGTAGGACGTTAAACTACAACTGGAGAATGTGTTACCTAGCGATATTGAAGACAATTCACGGGTATAGAGCTATTTAACGTCTTTGATCTATGTCTGCATGCAGCTATAGAAGAAAAAATGTCATCAATGATTAAGAATTTGGTGCTGGTAGTTTTTCCATTCTTGTCATTTCTACCAGTATAGCAGAGACATCCCTGATATTTAAGTAGCAGACTTTGTCTATAGCATGCTCTATCCTTATAATGGAATGTAATCTTATTGTTTACGCGTAAGTCTAAATTTGTTATATTTGGAGAATAAACTTAAAATATATAAAAAAATAGTATAAGATTTTTTACAGTCGACGACACTTTCCAGCGAGCTGGGAATATGGATTGCATTTTATTTCGATATTCACTAAGCATTATTAGCAATTACCATAAGTTACATTTGTATTAGAGGTTAAATTGTAATACCTTTTTAGTTTTCGAAAAACAAATAGATAAAAATTTTTAATAATATTACACTTTTGTTATTCGTGTAATGTTTCAACTTATCTAATTAATTTTATAAGTGAGTAAAATATATTTATTCATGCATTCCAGTAAAGTTATGAAGAATAAGATAAGAAGCTCTGTGTTTTAGTTTACTATCATTGGCTGTTTTCTAAGTCAAGTATTTAATCAATTATTTAAAAAATATATATTTAGCTAATTGTATTATTTTATATGAGTCGTAGACAAGACGAAAAAGTCAAGAAAAACACTTTGGGACAAACTAATCTATAATTTATTTGGTTGCTATTGAATAAACCTAATTTTGACCGTGGCTGTTTGCTTTCTATCACGTAATATGTTGGTTTTCATAGAAGTATCTGAAGCTTTTTAAAGTAGGAGTTTATTCACTGTCAAATTTGACGTCATTTTAATCAAATTTTGTTTTTAAAAAGATTATTGAATTTCTCGTAAAATTTTGTTTTAGAAACATGTTCATCTGTATATCTATGTTTGACGTCAAAAATGGTCGTCATATATTTGACGTCAATTTTGACAGGCTTTTCATCAGAACACAATTTGGAATTAGATAGTTGTTCAAACTGTTCAAAAAAACCTTTTTAAATATTTGACGTCATCTAAATGACATCAATTTTGACTGTGATCCCGTCAATCTTTATGAAATTTAGAAATTTCAAGATTTAGAAACATGTTAAAAAAAATCAGCATTAAATTCCGATTTGGTTACAATATAAACCGCAATATTTTCAGGTTCAAAAAATAAAAAGGATATCGAAATTTCCTTATGAAAGTGTTATATTTAGCTTTCCATAATTCGAATCTCTATAACTCTGAAAACTTCCAAATTTCGAACGGATTTTTGACACATTTTTCAGTAACATTCTCTCTGAAGTTCGAACTTTTCAACATTTCCAACGTTTAAACTGGCCATTAAGCCATCGAACACTTTTTTCGAATTTCTAATGTTTCAGTTTTGCGTGAAGGGTTTAAAAAACAAACGGTACATTGTTGGTTCCCCCACGTTGAATATACAAACTCACTCACAATGTTAGATTTAGATTCTTTTTTTTCATCAGTGATATTTCTTCTATTTGATATTTCAAACAGCGTTTGAGCGCTGAAAAAGGTTTTATACCATAATGAATCAAAGCTTCTGCTGCAGATGCAAATAACGTTTGTAATGTAGTAAACGTTATATTTAATTGCTTATCATTTTATAAGAAATTGATATTCAACTTTGTAATTCTATAGCTCTAAAGTCGAAAGACTAAAGACGTATCAAATGTTAGCCCAATGGGAGTAAGCAAAACCATTGTTTTTTTGTAGCAATATTTTATATTTTACCAATACCCACTTCCACTCGCACAATGGTGGTTCCGGGGAAAAAAACAAAAAAATTGCAAAAATTTTTTGAAATTTTTAGTAGTTCGCGATTTAGCTCAACCAAGTTTGCTGTGATAGTGCCAAAAACATGTGATCACAAGTGCATACCATTTGGAGGGTATTAGAGCCAACTTAATGTTATCTACAACCGAACGAGAATAACCTAAAAAATAGAAAAGGAAAAGTAAATCTATAGCATCTGTAAAAATGTATTCATAGAAGCTTTCACCTTCAACTTCATTTCAACCTTAAAAGATTATGGCTTTTTAATTTTGCTAAAGGCTTTTGTGCGCTTGACTTTCGAGCAAGTCGATTTTGTAAGGAACAATTTTCAATATTCCTGATTGGTTTGATCATTTTTATAACAATTTAAAAACAAAAAATATAATTAAGAAGCTTTTTAAAATAAGTTTGCCCTTATAAATACGACGGCTTTGGCATAGATTTGCATCCCCATAAAATCAATTGTTTAGTCTAGCAACGCTTTTTATCGCAAACTCCTTTTAAGAATTTATGAATGTTAGACACACAAAAAACCTTTCCAAATTGTGGGAATACCTGAACGTCAGAGGTAATTACTTTAGTTTAGGTACAGTGGAAATAGTTCATAGATTATATTTTTCAAAATATTTATGTAATTAGTTATATGTTTTAACAGAATTCCAATAGACTATTGTCAAAAATGATCAGCCAAAGATGGTTATTTTAAAGCAATTCGAACAGAAAAAAAGAGATATTTCACTTATTTGCCACATTTAAATATTCCTGAGATTAGCATTTTCACACTTTAATGTTTCAGAGATCAATGTAATTACATGAGCTGCATAATTCTTTTGGTACTAAAATTAATGTGCATGCAAAACTTGTTTGATTTGATGTCTGTATTTATGCAAGTTTCTAATTCTTCAACTGAATACACAGTAAACTTGTTTGCGTTTTGGTAAAATTTTTCGCATATTTGAACACATTCAAAAACACCCTCGAAAGTTTGTTGATGGCTTGCCTGAGTTGGTTTATTTTAGAATAATCTGATCAAAAGGTTGAAAGAATAAACAAATATATAAACCATACA
>JAUZNK010071264.1:0-14017 GCA_035046665.1 Euphysa ruthae
AGTTATAAAATTTTATTGAGCGACGTTTCAGGAGTCATGCTGCTCCTATCATCAGGCTAGTTACAATTAAAAATTTAGTAGTGAACTTTGGTTGGAAAAAATCTTTGTTTACACTGTTAAAAACAACGAGAATATTCATGTTTAAATACGCTTCTTAACTTAAGAAACAACGAAAAATAAATAATATAAAAACAACTGATATTATATATAGATATATTGACATGATATCTTTCCACCTGCTTTTCTTATAAATTTGCCTCATTTATATCGCAACCTTTATAAAACATAATTAATTGTCTATTACAACAGGCGTGGTTCTCAACGAACAAAAAGCAGCAAAAAATACACCAATTTTCAAATCAGGTATTTCTGACAAAGCAGAAAGTTACCGTAAAATTTCAGTTCTGCACGTACTTTCAAAAATTCTAGAACGGCCTGTACTTACACAATTACTGGAGTGTTTAGAGAAAAACTGCTTGCTATCTAACAACCAATTTGGATAAAAAAAAAAACGTTCCACTGAAATAGCTACTACCGTTTTTTTCGATAATGTAAGAAAAGTAGGCGATAAAGGTAAGTTAATTAGCGCCGTATACATTGACTAGTCAAAAGTATTTGACACTATCAGTCATGCAATTCTGTTGCAGAAACTACGTCTATAGGGTGTTGATGGTTTAGAATTTGAATAGTTTTATAACGATTTGTTTGAAACGAAATAACATCAACGGTGAGGTTTCTGACAGTAAAGCAGCTGCTTGTGGCGTTACCAAAGATCGATAGTTATTGATATTACATAATGACTTATATAAGTATCGTAAATTCATTGAAACAATCATTTTTACTGTTGACACAGTGATTTACTTTTCGAACAAAAGTTAAACAGTAATTGAGAGGTCAAATAGGTTTAGAAAAGGTACTAAATCTAATTGAAAACAATCTTGTTAAGACTCCTGTGAAATGTTTTTACAATTGTTAGCAGATATAGACAGTGGTCTTTAGTTTGTATTTCCACGTTCTGTCATGTTTATGGAGACTTTAGAATCAACATAACTTTAATAAAAACTATTCAAAATTGAATAATTTGTTTTTTAATTTTTGTGTAAAATTAAAAGAATGACACAGCAAAAATTTTAGCATATCACATTCGAACTTACTTTTCGATATTTTCTTGTGTATTTATGTCTTCAAAATATGTTCTTTCGCAAGATAAGCCTAAAATTTATAATATATGTTAAAGTGTAATAAAAAAGAATGGAAACATGAGATTTAAGTGATATCATATACCGTGGGGTAGTCTCCAGTAGTCCAGTGTAATTTTCAGATAACTTTGCAATTTTTGGTGTAGATTTTATGAGCTATTTTGAATCAAATTTTAGGACTGAATCTAAACCTAATTGATACCAGTAAACAAATGTTGGACGTTTTGACAAAATTGAAGCAGTATAAAAGCTTTAAAATATTGCAAATATAAGAGTTAAGGTACAAATACCCATAAAAAATTAAAATTATCCTGTGCATATCATCGTTTTTCAAACTAAATTAGGGAAACAAATTTGCAATAATAAACAACAGAAAGTGTCTTTTGAATTTTGAAATACTGACCATTTAAAAGTCCTCAAAATCTAAATTATATTTAAAAAGACAAACAAATATGACACATATAATGAGGAGAAGTTCTTGATATAGCACCAAACTGGCTTGGAATAACCAAAAATAATGAAAAAGCAAATGTGACACAATAAGTGACACAAGATGTTCTTCCACATGTCTGAAACAAATTATTGTCGCAATAATACTATTTATACTGGTCAATTTATTCAATGATATCATCATCTGACGGCTCCCCAGCGATAAGTTTTGTGGATTCACTAAAGCAGGTGTCTGGATCACCACGGCAAGAGCACATCAGACTGCAAGCAACATTTGCTGAGACACAGGAACATCCTCTTTTCGAGCAAGGCTTTGTTGATGAACAGGCTCGTTTGATAAGCTCAAGCACTCCAAGATTTTATCATGCACTCAGTCGTGTCTTTGCTCTTGAATCCGTAGATCCGTAGCAACTACTGATTAGTAAAATAGATCCAATCAAAATTTCTTCAGTAGAAGCTTCTTGATGACCCAAAGACTTCAACTCTTTTCCATTGCGAAGTTTGTTCACAATGGCTGTCTTGCCTAATCCCAAAAATAGTGCAAGAGTGTCGCAAATAGAAAGAGCATGTGCTGAAAGAACACTGGGAATTATTTTTTTGGCAGTTAATAATGGAAGAGTCAATGTCAAGTACGTCGGTGTTATGACTTGTTGCCTGCATGTACACTTTAGTATATAATCCTAATTTATGTCAGAAGTACACTGAACACACCTGCGTCATCACACGCCACGCAGATGGATTTTGTAATTGAGTACAAAGTTAAACTTATACGTCTGCTGAATCTCTGATCGCATCAGCCTCTTCATGGGTAGTTGTCAAATCTTTTCTCTCTATGATTGAATTTGCCACATCCAGTCCGTGGTGATGACTTAGTGCTGAAGTCGTAATAACGATTAAACACTAAATATATTCTGCCAATATCAAGTTTCTTACAGGCCAGTTGTTCTGCTTTTGGAGAGAATAGAATCCAAATCAGACAAACCAGTGTTAGTCAACAGTCTCCTAAAACATACCACAAGAGAAATTAAATTGTGCATTCTGCCAAGCAAAGCAAAGAATATTTTCTACTGGTTTGGGCTCCACCATGTTACTTGCGTAGCAAATTTGAAAAGCTGCCGGTCATTGGTGAACACTGTATACTCTTGCCCTGCCTTTTCAATTTCTGATTTTAAAAGGTACATAGTTGTAAGGACTGTGTCAGGCTATGCTTGCTTGAAATCAAATTTTGCCTAAAAACCATAGTGAATTCGGTCAATTTTCTCCAAACGTTCAACATCTGGTGAGTGGCATCAATCAGATTTGGAATAAACAGTAAATTGCAAGATTACACAAAATTTCTTGAATTTTCCATCAAACTACAAAGGGTTGTTATTCAATGGTTGATAGTAAACACAAACCTTTAGTTATTAACAGAGATTTAAGAAAAAAAAATACTTCTATCATTTGGATAATAAAATTTTTTAACAAATTAAAAAGGACTTTAAGATATTTGCTTTAGCACTGTACAAACCGCCTACAAAATTATTGAAATTATGAATTATAATACATGGCTTTTTAACCCTATAACGCCCAAAGGTCCTAAAAATACCCACAAAAATCGGATATTTTAGTCAATGCACTCTCACAAGGTGTTATTTCATAAACAGCAACATAAAAAATTTCTAAGGGGAGTTTTAAAATGTGTCATATTTGATACATTGTGTTTTAGTGTAACAAAAATTTTCTGGAAATTGAAAAAAAAAAAAAAAAAAGAAAAAAAAACTTTTTTATGTTATTTAAGTGGCAAAAATCTCCAATCAACTTTAGTTTCAAACAGGAAACTCTTTGGCAGTCGCAGAAAAATTATATCACATATTAAAAACAAATACAGAACAAGAACCTTTTGAAAAAAAAAAAATAAAATAATAATAAAAATAACCAAGACAGCCCAAATGATACTATGATTTTATTTGTACTATATTATTACAATAACTTGCAAGAAAAAAAAAAAAAAAAAAAAAAATGAATGTTTATGTTTATGGAAACCCAACCTTCTCTAAATAAATATATATTTTCAATCTATTTAACTTGATTAAATACACTCCACTTCCAATATGATCACAAAAGTAAGCAATGCCCGTTATTGTTGTTTTGAACATCATCATGCCTCGATAGTTAAAATTCTTTTAAATATTTTTTTGCTTGGTATAGCGAGAATAATGTTAAAATATGCTATACCGAAAAATAAAAGACATCAAAACAATATTTTTCGGCAAAAAAAAAAAAAAAAAATCTGAATCTTTGTGTATCATATATGATACGTAGGGCATTATAGGGTTAACATCAAATAAAATTAAGCCAAACTTCCTTAGAAGAAACTTCGGTGTAACATAATTCTTCAGTTGATAGCGCCATACAAATAATACCGGTAAAATAAATTTTACACTTGAAAAAAATGCATATTGGAGTTAAAGAAATTAGCTAAGAGGTAATGTCTGGTACGACTTAAGTGATTTGGTGAAAGTAAATTTACAGGTCTCTTTTGATAACTATGTTTAATACATATGCCTGAAATCCATTTTGAGAATAATTTTAAAATCTCCGATTTAACTAAAATCATCCAGTATTTTAGAGTTAATATAATGTTAATACAATTTAATGTTAAAATAAACATTGAAAGAGCGAGATATTATTTGTATAGTTATGATATTCTGTAAGCAACGGCTCTGCTTTAATGTCCATTACCATTAACACGCAATAATAATACCTAAATTAATTTTTCACCTTGGATTTTCCTCTAAAGTGCTAAAACTAAACAAAATTGGTGTAGATGCAACCTGATGAGCTCCCTAAGCCCTGTAGTGGTGGTTGGCACAAGACTAAGAATGTCAATAATACATGCTGATAACACCAGCTGCAAAACCTACACTTCCGCAAAAATTTTTTTTTATTGTAGTGAAATCTCTGAAACCTAACTTACCTAATGATAGCCCGTGTAGTATATTTTGGAGTGCCTTAATCAAGCAAAATAGATACCTCAATCTGAATTCAAAAAGAAAATTATCAATTAAAAACTGTAAAAGTGGTTAATTATTAGTGCTGAGCCAGAACCAGTATCATTGGAAATTTTTAACATCATACAAAATTATATTTATAAAGTTGCAGCTTTATCTTAAAAAAAATCGAAATGTAAATTTGAGAGTGACTCCAACGTTTTTTGGAGCCTTAATTTTCACAATGATGGACAAGCCTAAAAAATCGAAGAAATGTTTAAGTATAAGAAATATTATAAGTATAATTTTTGGCAGGTGTTTAAAAGTTGGATCAAAAGATAACTTCAATGTTTCTTTAAATTAATGAAAAGAAAAAGATTTTTTTTCTGTTCTAAAAGGTATCCAATATAGGTAAGTACATATATATTTTTTTAAATTTCGAATAAATATATTGATAAATATTTTAATTTTCTTAAGAAATTTCTTTTAAAAAAATTCCTTGAAAATCAGAATCTTTTTTTGATAGATATTTGGGTCACATCAAACTAGCATATATTTCTGCGTGACCTAAGTGTTTATGGGTGGCCTAAGTGTACAGGCTAGCATATGGATAAATAATGCCTAAGCATTACTAACACGATTTTTTCAACATCATATAACGCAAAAGATTTGAATACTTGAAGCAAATGTTGTTGGATAAAGTAAATAACAACCATACCTTTTTTCATACAAGCATATTTACACGAATGACTTCTTTCACTAAGAACAACTTTTAAATGTGAGATAGGTGGCCATCTTTCTGCCAAAGCGTTGCAGAAATCCTAATTTAAAAAGAATACCATAAGTATTTGATAATAGTATGCGTTTCGTTTAATATCTTTTCTTTGTGACAAGACTTGGGGATAACATTTTGGTTATGAAAATCCACGTGAGTATAAAATTTTTTCATGAGTGGGTGTATGTATACAAGCAAGAATAGGGTGTTTATTCCAAACGGCAAAGGGTTTTTACCAACCCATCAATCAATCAAATTTAGCCATTTTTGATAAACATACAAAAGAAAACCATACAAAAGAAAAGAAACAAGAAAAACATGTTTTTAACAGGTGAGTCAAAATATCCCGTTTATTTTTTCTAACTTCCCACAAAATTAATCAAAGGATAAAAAAATGACATCTGAGAAAATTTCAAAAGGTAAAAAATCAGGTAAACATTACCATTCAAACAAGTTTTTGACAGGAAATCAAAAACGTTAAAAAATACCAAATCGGGGCCTTATTTAGGGCCAACGACACAAACGTTTTTAAATGAAAGTATGGGTAAAGAAATGCACTTTATGGTCCTTAAATATAAAAAAAAGTAGAAAAAAAAAAAAAATCTCTGTTTATGATCATCAACAACAGAAGTAATGTTGATTTCTAAAAATCAAACAAAAATAATTACACATAACTCTAATTAGATTTAACACAAAAGTTTTTAAACAAAATTTTTTTTTTAAACTGAAAAATTATTATCCATCACCAGTAAACAACATGTTAAAATTTTAATTGTTAAAAATTGGTCCATGAATGGTGATGGCATCTAAGCAAAATATTCTAATTATCAAACCCTAAGTTCAGAATAAAATATTGCTAAACTAAGTTAGGTTCAAGGATCAGTGGGTTAAATAAATTTTATATCATCTGTCAGATTGAGTGATCTTTCCAGGGAATTACTAACACCACCACGATTTTTAAGGCTTTTCAATCTGCTCTTTCAAGGTACCAATTAATATATTTTAACAGTGAAAAAAAAAACAAAGAATTTTATGCAATCTTTACAGCTTGAGCTCATTTGGCAATAACGCAAAAAAATCTCTATAATAAAGATTTTTTTGCTGAATCCGCAGAAAATTCGTGCTAATTTTTGATGTGAAATTTGTGCCCATCTTTTAATAATTTGTCTAGCCTCCCCATTTCTTTATTAAAAATATTTGAACAGTAGAGAATAATTCAATCAAAACAATAGAATTTTAGTTACCAAAGTTACTTGTCGAAAGAGAATTTATTTCCATTTAGCTGCAGCTTTATTGTAAATTAATCACTGGTAGCGTAAGAAAATTTGTTGTTTGTTGAACTCTATTTCAGTTTTCTTCTGTCATAAATTACTATACATTTTTAAATTTGGCTTGCCAACAAGCTTGCCATGCTTTTACAAAACCTTTATATATTGATGTAATCATCATCAAACAAATATATAAAAAAAAAACACTTCAGGTAAAAATTAAATAATTAATTAAAACTGATTAAGTTTTTAGTCAAATAATAACTGTATAACAGAAATATCAAGAAATTAGCCAAGCTAGTAATCCACAGAATTAGATAATTATTAGGGAAAAATATTAATTGTTGACAGACAGCGTTTCGCAAAATGATCACAATGTTATAACAATATGTCACAGTTTCAAATAGACGCAGAAATTTGATCCAAGAATTTTAAAGAAATTTTAAATACTGTAAAATAATGCCCTCTGAAAATTTACAGAAATAGTGCAGAATGATGCGACCTGATATCTAACAGGATATAAAATAACTCCCTCTAACAATCGGCAAGATAAAAAATAATGAAATTAAGTGGACTCTGATCTAAACTAAATTTATTATATTTTGTTCCAGTACCAAAACACAGATTAAAATAACAATGGCAAAAATATCTAATGAAGTAAATGCAGCAGTTATCTGATTATACATTAATTACAATAATTTAATAACTTTTTTTTTTTTACTCACTGGGCATATGAAACCATGAAGGAGCAACTCACCATATGTTCAGTAAAGATATGTATTCGTTCTAACATTCCGTAATTCGTAAACTCCTTTGGTATCTTTGGAGGTAAATCCTACAAATTAACAAAATGAATTTACTCAAAAAATGAAACACTAACTGAATTTTTTTGATGGTAGGCTTTAATATTTTGAATTGTAAGTGAGTTAGGTAAAAAGAAGCAAAGTAATTTTAGTTACCTGTAAATTTGTAGGATGGATGCTGTCATAAAATATTTATCAATTCATATATAGGATTCATATTTAAACAATTTATTTTAAATTAAAATATAATTTTTCAAAAATATACAGGAAGGTTCGTTTACTGAGCCGTGGGTATGTTAATATTATGTTTTCCAATTTTCAGTAGCACCACTCTATAAAAAGGATTCAGAAAATTTTTTGAATACTTTTTACTTTGACATTCTACTAAATTAGCAAAGAATAATTAATCTTGGTCACGTCAAACCAGATTCTAAGCATTCTGAGCTCAATATGTAAGTTTACAGCTATTAAAATTTAAGGCAAAGGAAAAGCGTTTTTAGCAGCCTATTAAAAAAATAAAAATTATGAATAACAGCTCTGATAACATTTCTGACACAAATGTCTTAAAAAAAATTTCCAATGACATGTTTTAAATAGCTTTGGTAAAGTATTTTTAACGATGTTTTAAGATGTCAGACATTGATTCTTTTGAAAAATTTACAAAAAAAAAAAAAAACTGGCTAAAAATGGTTATGACTCACTCTCTTAACTTTTATTACAAAATTATTACCACAACCAGCATTTTTGTATCGCCAAGACCTGTAAACCTCATTGTCTCATTGAAATAGACGTACACGCTTCTTGCATGACTATTAATTCTGCAAAAGTCTCGCTGACTTATATTAAATAATCAGCAAAAATTAACTCTTCGGAGCAGCCTAATATAATCTCCCTTTGATAAATTCTTTAGATATATAAATTATTGCTCTTCCTAATAATAACTTTACCAGACTACTATTCCTCATTGGTCATCTAAATCCCAGCATCCTTCAAATGCACTATCTACTCACAGTATCGTTATTGTACTTCCTAAATTCACTCTCATACACTGCCTTTGTTGACTTTCTTATAGCCCCCAAATAAACTTTCTTAAATGTTTTGACTTGCTTCCATTCCTTTTGAAGCTTTATGTTTACAAGTCTACATTCTAACTTTACTACTGCTCCTTACCTATCTTGTAATATACATGCACTTAGACAACAGAATCTGTATTTAATAGAATCATTTTCTATTTTATTTCATGCGGTTAATGTATAATGATCTGGCCAGTCCTAAATTTAGACCTAGCACTACTAAGGGCGACACATTTACTCTCAAAAGTTCCATTCTCATTAACTTAATACCATTTCTGATACTAACCAAGATCAGAGATAACGTTTTTTTATCAAAATACCATATGTACGTGATTAGCAATGAAACACATTTCCTGCTAAGAAGGTAGACTAATCAGAATCAAAATGCATCCTCAAACTTGCTTGTGTACAAGAACAAAGTTTGCTTGTGTGCAAGAATAAACATATTGTTTAAAAGGGTTTATCAATCTCTTGATGCTTGCAGTGAAATCATTGTCATTGCTCTCTATATCCCCAAGCCATTTGAAATGGTGCGTCATGCTGGAATGAAGTTAGATACCATATCTCTGGTGAAGTTTTGAATATGATCAAGTCTTTTTTGTTAAGCAGAGAAATCATAGAGGACCTCCATGGCCACACTTCCAACTATTATTTTGTAAATTCTGATGACTAGAAAAATTTAAATGGCAAACAATAACAAAACCTAACAGTTTGACTTCTTTATGGGAAGAAATCTCTAAACCAAAAATAAAAATACAGCAGGTATCAGGAACTTTTTTCCCTCGAAACATCGGCCGGAACTTCCCTGGATTGACAACCAAAGCATAAAATTGTTACAAAACCAGAATCAATCCGACGAAGATCGCTATTTAACCAATCTTTCAAAAGAAATGTCGCAAGCGTAAATGGTATTATCATCAACGAAATCAAAGATGTTTCTAGGGTGAAATAGAATATATCGCTAAGAAAAATATTAAATAACATAGAACCTTGGGGGTATTCCAAGTACAATTTCAATCACCCACTTACTAAAAACTGAAGATATTTGAACCCTCTGATTTCTCGAAAGTGAACTCTTAAGGAGGTAAGACTTCGCCACGAAAACCCATAAGCATGTAGTTTAGCAATAAATAGATCATGTGGAATGTAGAAAGTTCCATTAAAATTGTATCAACAATACTCTTTTTATAGAGGCAGCATTGCTATCTTTGAAGTAACAGGGCATGTTTAGTTGAAAAGCCTTTTCGAAAACCACATAAATTAGAGAATTTATCTTAAAAAAATGAATAAATTTGTTTAAAAATAATATACTAATAGGGCGGTAATTTCCCTTATCAAATGCACCACCTTTTTTATAAACAGGGACAATATCTGCATTATTTAGTTGAGATGGAAAAGTTCCATTGTTTAAAGATTGATTATTAAATTGATTATTAATTGCTATAATATAATAAAACAATAAAACAATAAAATATAGGATGAAACTTATATTTACAAATATATTTTAAAATAGGGTTGTTTATAAAACTACAAATATTATCCTTCCAAACAAAAATATTTAAATTTGCCGTAATATTAATATGATATAAATTAAAGATATTAGCAACAGACCAAGCATCACACACTAAAAGACCGTTATCAGTGAGAGAAAAAGATGACTGATGGGAACAACCTTTACTAGATAGTAAAGGTTTACATGCATCCCAAAACAACCTTTTGTTTGTGTCCACTTCGAAAAAATTAATAGATTCCCTTTTAGCAGTTCTATTTAGATAAGAGACAATATTTCTTTTGCAAAGAAAATTATTCAAATCAATGTCACTACCAGCTCTATTAGAAATCCTCTTTAGACAAGGTCTTTTCCAAATTTCTTTAAGCAACGGTTTAGTAATGTAACTCTTATTGTTTCCCCTAATTAGTTTATATTTTAATAGGGCCTGTTTATTAAGGACTGAAAACAGAAGAGATTCAAACGGAGAATAATCATAAACCAATAAAGAATCATTTAGTTATAATTTAAATTCGATAAAGAAGTGATATCAAAGTTATGTTCAAAATCAAAAAATAATTTGCTAGAGGGATCATAACTGAAAAATTCTTTAGAGCTCATCAATATTAATGAACTGAAAAAAAAAAAAATGATTGCGCTCAAAGATGGATCAAAAGCATAAATTGTTTGATTATAAATAAAATATATTATGACCATTCTTCTTTTATAAAATTCACAATACCTTCATATTTTTAATCTTTTGTAGAGTTTCCCTCAACAAGGTTTCATTATTTACATTTATAGTGTAACTGTATGGTTCACCTACCATCTCCATGTAAGGTGCTTGCGATGTCAGCTAAAATTTATCGATAATTCAGTTTTATATCACAGGGTCTACTTTGGAGGACTAATATTCTAAAAGATATCTGGCCAAATTTACAGCAAAACAAGAAATCATAAATATAGTCTTAAAATTCAATAACAACAGAAAGCTCTAGGAATATGCTTGCATATCAATTTACCCTCTTATTTCACCGTTTCCCAGGACAGACTTATTTTTTTGATAACTACTCTGAAAATCCCTCCTCATCACAAAATTAGCAAGTTTATTAAAAAAAACAGTTTCTTTCAATGCATCATGACTTATTTAATAGAGTATTTTCAACAGGCAAATATTTTGCCCAAAAGATTCTCTCCTTGTTCCTCCAAGTTCACTGAAAACTTATGACTTATTTAAAAAATTCAAATGTTGGCTCTCATAACCTATTATATTTTCATGTAGTATAGTAGACTATGGTTGGTTATAAGCGAAAAATTAAAAAATTTTCCATAATCATGCGTACCAGGCATGATTATAGAAAACAGATTTTTTTTTCAACTTTAAAAATATATAGATTATCTTTGTAGAAGATAATCAAAAACAAAACTAGAAATTCATAGGACACCGTTTAAACCTTGCCGAGTTTAAAAACAAACAGCAAGTTGATAATGATAAAATACAGATACCTTTCGAAACGTAGGTTTTTCTTTAAAAAAATCGTCATTGAACTTGTTACGTGGCAAATGATACTATGAGTAAAATGAATAAATTAATTATAAAGTTTAAAATTAGTCAGTGTGTTGGAAAGACTAAACTAAAAAAAAAATAATAATAAAACAAAAAGCATCCGCACAAACTGAACATTTTTTCTATTTTTTTTGGCTGGAAACCACTACTAAGCAGGAAACCAAAAAAAGTAAGTATAACTTAAATTTTCATGGAAGACCAGAAACTTTAGATAGTTGAGTATTTTTATCTTCCTAATTTTTGGTAGCTTAGAGAAGAAAAATAAAACATGAGCGTTGAATTATAGTAAGGGGTGGAAATAACTATCCGTCATCGGCCATGTCCTGCAATTGTCATTCTTTGACCAACGATGTAAAATGGAATTCTTCTAAACCGTCGGTCAAAAAAAATTAACTCACAAAAATAAAATATATCAACTTATGAAATCTCTTGTATTAGTATATATTACTTATATTACTTTGTTTCCTTTTTCACATCCAGAACAAAAGCCTAAAATGGCAACAATAAACAATTATCTCTAGTAAACAAAAGTTTGTGAAGACATATTTTACTTCTGTATAAAGCAAAGATATTATTTCATCATGTGTATGTGTCTGCCTACATTAACGAAACACAATTATATGTTGCCATAGAAACAGTCTGCAGTAAAACAAAAACCTATAATCTATAAAAATTTTTTTATAATGGTGCGCAACGTCTATTGTAAAAAAATCCACATGGTTCATACGCACTGTATGAATGAGTAATAAAAGAATGCAAGAATTCTTTGCTATCACAAAAAAACATATATATATATATATATATATATATATATATTTCAAAACTAAGTAAACAATCAAATTTTTTATTATTAAAAATGGTGTCTACAGATGAAATAAGAAAAATTTCTCACATTGAAACCCAAATAAATTGGAAAATTAGTTTCCCCGAGTTGATGTTCTCTTCGTCAGGTATGAAATGTAAATTATGTGTTAGTATGTTGAAGTATTACAAACTACACCAAAGTTATATAGTGATAAATTCATAAATTGATCAACAAATTATCATATATCTGCTGTAAAAAATCGCATGACATCAGGTATGCATTTAGAGGCAACTTCAAGAGAGGAAAAATTTATAGCTGAGAGTGGCATGAGAATTAAACATGTTTTTGAATTTCCAACATCTAGAGGAATCGGAATCAGTATAAATAAAATGGGAGTGATGAGAAGTGATCTAAAACAAACACTTGAGAAACTATTTTACTTAACATATTACACTGGAAAAAAAGGTCGGCCTTATACCAACTAGGCAGATTTATTAGAACTAGAAAAACTTCACGATGTTAAATTTTTCGAATCACAAGGTTACGGAAACACTACTTCAGTACTTCAGTTAAGAAGTTTATAAAGTTGTTTCTGAATTAATTTTCGAAGCTGATAATAAACAAAAGAGAGAAAGAGCAAACTTTATAAGGTAAATTTTTAGTGTATTATAACGTTTTTCAATTTCCAAGTAGCTACGTGTCTTGTTGTGTAATGTGCTACATTCATGCATTTTATATTTTAAATAAAGAACCATTTTATTAACATATATCAGACCCTATTTTCAAGAATTTTAGGCTTTGACATCCTGACCCTGCCCATCTAAGATTGGTGAGAAAGGTATCCTTTTTCGACTTTTTTGTTTAACATCACTGTAAAAGTGATGTTTTGGAGTCTTACCTGTCCTGCAATTGTATATTATCCCTTGTATATATTATTTTTTGATGATATTACATAAAAGTGAAATGAAATGATTACTCAGCGATTATAGAAAATAAATGTATTTATGTAATCTTTTTAGACCCTGATACATTCAATTTGATATTTTCGTTCTTTTCTCTAAGAGAATCACACTACCAAGATGCACCAGGGCTGCACTCAAGTATTAAAAAGGCTTCTCACAATCAGTGACTAGATGAAATTCACTAAAATTTTGTGTTCCTTGCATTAATTGTGGTATCAAAAAATGGCCTTATATCAATAATGAAGGATGAATTTCCATGGGTTGCGTTTTCGTAGTGTGTTGCTCATCGTCTAGAGTTGGTTTTAAAAGACTCACTGAAAGTTTGGACGGAGCCAGTGGAAACATGCTTAACAAATCTTTACTACTTATATGAAAAATCAAGCAAAAAATTTTGTGAAATTAAGGGCCTACATCAAATTATAAAAGAACAATATTCATTTGAAAGCGGACATGAAAAACTTGTACGAGCTACTTGAGGTATTTGATGGATTGGATACAGGTTAGAAGCAATAAAGTAAGTTGTATGTTGTAAGTTATTTAGGGATCATCCATAAAGTATGTACACTGGAAAATATCCAAATTTCAGACCCCCTCCCCCCTTGTACACTTAAATACCATTTTACCAATATACACCTCCTCCAACAAAACACCCAC
>JAUZNK010071275.1:0-14015 GCA_035046665.1 Euphysa ruthae
GTAAGCAAGTAAGTAGGTAAGTAAGTAAGTAAGCACAAATTTGAAAAATAACAAGCATATGATTTTTATCTAATTTGGGAACAGATCAGTTGTACTATTCGCAACCACACAAATGATAAAAATACCTTTCACTAACTTCAATTCTCCCTTTCGCTAATTTAACAACTTTCTTGAGTGACCCAGCTTCTACTGTAATTGCATCTTTTGATTGCATACAGTCAACGTATAAATTATATCTGTTAGAAAACATAAAGTAAAATTAATAAATATATAATAATTTCATAGAAGTTTTATTTTACACAAACAGTAAATCCTCTAGATAATTATTCCTTAATCTTTTCCTTTACCGATGTGAGATGTAAACATTAAGTTTAACGTAAATAAATCTATGAAATCCTTATTAAAAATTAAAGTTAATGGATTTATTAAGTCTCCTCAAGTATATTTCAGTATATTGCGCTTAGATATTTCATTAACTAAACATTACATGTAATCAATTATTCACACTCTATTTAATACGTAAAGAGTGCTGAAAAAAAAAAAAGATTTTACGGCTTCATATTAAAAATCAACTAACACATCCTTAAAGCTGAAAAAGATATCAGTTAGTGAAATACAATAGCACATATGCTATATTTAGAAAAGCCAATATTCAGATTAGTAGCCAAATAGATTTTATGGTGGTGGATAAATAATCTGAATTATGTGATCATTTTGTGAAACAGTGCATTTTTATATTATGATGAACAGATAATTTATTCAAAAATGCCAATATGTACCATTATCTGTTTTCCTTTTTTTCACAAAAACCATGTCATATTACCGTTTTTTACCTAATTAGTGATTCGACCTTTTTACGCCTTTCAAATGCTTCTTTTAATCTGGAAACAAAAACTTTTGGGTCTTCAGCCATAAACATCAATAAGATTCTAGGAACAAAGTATATTACTTTCTTAGATTTTGTTTTCATGGAAATGTCTTCCCGTAGAATTCTAACAGAATAAAGTTGTTTTTTAAAATCGTAGTCAATCATTCCCACATTTATCCATTCATATTCTCTAACACCATTATTCACAACACCTAAAAATTAAGTTGGATAATATAAAATAAAATTATTGCTGCAGAGGCACTTCGAACCTTTGTCCGATAGTTACTGAATTTCTAACTTAAAAATGTTGATTAACATTGACCTATAAATAAAATTTCACTTTCAATTGCACAGATTTTTGTCAGGATGAAGCATGCCAAAACATTAAAAGCGTGATTTAAGATATAAAAATAAATGTGTATAAATATTACAAATAACTATAATAACACAACTTAAACCCCTTTGAGAGTTATGCATTATTCAAAGCTTAATATATTGTAAGTTTAACTAAGTATAGAAAGGCCTAAAAAGCTTTTTGCAAAATTTTCCAAATATTCATATTTTTATTTGGTCCGTATTTGCAAGCTATATTTGAGGTATTTCGCAAGAATAGTATCACATGAATTTTTAAAATTTTTTATTGTATAAAATTAAAGGATCGTAATATTATAAGGATAGACAATATAACCGAAATTAAAATAACATTCTATATTAACAGCTTTACAATATAAAGCTATCTAGATATAACCAGGACAACTAAAAATACGTCAAAAAATTATCTAACATTTGTAATCACTGTAGTTGGAAAATTACTATTGGATTTTTTTTAAATAATATGCAGTATTGATACAAGGATAAAATTAAAAAAAAAAAAAAAACTTCTTGAATTTGATTTTTCTTCCATTTGCTGCAAATTCATTAATTCGATTAACTGAAGGAAATTTTTAACCATGATCAAATGACCATGGCAAAAAAAAAAATTCAGAACTTACAATATCTTATATATACAAGGTTTTCTGACTGAAAACTGAAAAATGTAGAAACTTAACTAAAACGCTGTAGTCTAAATATTACGAATATTAATGTCTACATACACTTCTCAATATAATGGATACAAGCTAGATAGCGTTAGCAATCAAATATTCACCGTTATGCAAAAGTGCTTTCCCAGGGACAGGTTTCCTCTTGTTTCCATCCATTCCTAATGCAAGCCAATCATTAGGAGTACGACAATCATATTCTGTATTGTCAAATATTTCCAATGGCAAAAAGCAAGAATAGGGTGATTTATTTGTGTCCATAATGTTCACTCTCATATTTATATCGGGCTTTGGGATTAATTCATGTGTAAAGGTACCAGCTTCATAACATAGTTCTTTTATATCTTCATTAGCAAACTTTCGTTTAAGTCTAAATAAAAAAAAGACTATTTACTTTTGGAAATGAAAATAACAAATTCCTCAATCATATATAGAACAAATCAAAATAATTTGTAAATTGTAAAGCATTCGGTTACCATAGCGTTCCAACAAAAATAAAAAGTGATAAGAATTTGTTTATTAAGGTCCCTTAAATAGTATTTTGATTCAAAAATTCTCTTTCTCTACGTATATAACATAGCAAGTCCTTGAGTAAAATCATTACAATTGAGTTGTTTCAACTTGTTTTGCAATTTAGCTTTGACAAAAAATTCTACTGCATAAAAGTGAACAGTTACTACAGGCAAACCAACAACACAGGGTGTTCCAAGAAATAAGTACCCTCAACTGCAGAAAAAAAGTAAAAAGATTGTAAATTTTTTGCAAGTAAAGATATTTTAAAGGACATCCAAATATTATCCTTTAAGTGGTTAGGCATAATTTTATAAAAAAATTCATAATTTGTGTTGCAAATTTGCTTGAAATGATTATGAAAATTTTTGTTAAATATCTAACCTTTCTATCTCTATCTTTCTTGGTACAGTGTTATTGTTTATATGTTTTGGTTTACAGCTGACATTTTTTGTTGCATCAAATTTCTTGTCAATTATATAGGGCAGCTGAACTTTCGGTTCCAAAGATTTTAAAGAAAGTTCCTATAAAATATAATTTAAAAACTTTATTAAGAGACAACATCTTTTGATAGAATTATTAATAACATTATCAACAGCATATTATTAAAAGACATCGTCTTTCAAATACATCATTTATTTTGATTGCTGTTTTCAAAATATAAATATGAAACTCTACACAATCAAACTTTTTAAAGAAAGTATCAGAAAATCAGATTTGCTTGATAAAATTGGGGTTATTGATATATAAATTTTCAAATTTAAGATTTAACAAAAATTCTATGAGGAAAGTTGAAATTCATTTCTTATTTTGTAGCAATTTTAGAGTGTGTCTTCAAATCTCTTTAAATTCATTATAAGTTCTAACAAAAAAAAAACAAAAAAAGGTAGTTGCTAGTGATGAGAAATTTAAATAACAAGAGAAGTTAAAAAATGTTTTAACAAAGGAGATAAAGAAAGGATCTTAATGTAATTCTAAGTTGGTGTTTTTTTAAGGTTTGTAGTTTTAAGAGTAACCCTTATCTGAACATTATAAAATGACAAAAAATTTGTAAAAAAAAATAAAGGGTAACTGAAAAAAAGGAAACAGAACCAAAAAAGCTTTGAAATGTACTATTCAAACTTTTCTATTAAGATACAAGAGTAGTACACCCATATGTTAACCACCATAAAAGTTATCAGTTTATACATAAAATTTACAATGTTTAGTTACACAAAATAATACTATTTGTTAAGTATAAGGAATTATTTCCAATACGGTTAGTTACATTTTGATCGATTCAGAGGCATTCTTGATTTGCTTTGTTGAAGTTTCGTGGATCTAAGGTTATTTGAATCAAGCCATTAAATTTATGTATGGTAACTGTGTTTGACACCCATGGTGCTGGTTCGTTGCTTGCATGCTCTTTGATAACACCTTCTTTTATCATCTCATCAATGGCTTTGAGGTAGTATGGGAAGGGTCGTGGTAGCATGGTAATTGGCTTTATGTTCTGGTCAACATGAAGCTTTGCTTGGTGATTTCATAGCTTTCCAAGACCGTTGAAGTTTTCTGGGTACATTTTGAGTATGTTTTTTAGTTGCATTTGATCGTTTTCAATCATGAGAATTGGTTCAGAAACCTCAGATTTTCCATTAAATTGAATAATCCGCAGTTATAATGCAGTGTTTCTTGCCAGTATATCCTCCATGATCCTGAGGTAATACGTCATTTGACAAGTACAGATGTGGCACCAAATGTAACAGTACAGTGTGCTTCTTCATATACCATTATCCACTTACTTTTGTATGGTTAGCTTAATTTTTATTGAAGTTGTCATTCAATGAAGCAGTATCCAGTCTTGGGTTTGTTTTGTTCCACATATACCGATACAAGAACCCATGTCGGCAATTACTCTAAGTATTGTTAATGATAACTTGTACCTAAAAGTCTTTTTCTGAACCATCTCCTTTGTTTTTAAAGTACTTTACATCATTTTTGTCTTTGCTTTTGAGCACGATTTGGAAATTTCTGATTTTAGGGCATATTTGACATTCGTTTTTGTTAGTTTCATCATTTCTATTCAAGTTTTTGTATGAATATTTTCCCAATTTGTTCACCACCGACCCTGCTATTTCTGCCCCCACACTTTTCAATTTCATATTCAGTAAACCCATTCCATGGGCCAGAGAAAGAGGCACAGTTTAAATAATACATTCATAATTATACACTGATCCAATAGGATATAAGGTTATCAGAGATGCTTTCCTTAAAAGGAAACATTACCTTGCTTATTTCATTGGAAATATAGTGGAAAAAAAATCTTTTAGGACACTTATAGAACTGATCAACGAACTCCTCAAGCAACAATGATATCAAGTAATCAGACTGGAAAAGGCGATCTAGTTAGATCTTTTAAGTTACATAGATTAATTTATAGCCACACATAGATAGCCCATGGCTAGAAATGTATTCGGAAAGCAATCTTTTTAGCTTTGAAACTGTTTTATAAATTAATTCAACCTGTGTTAATTTGGAAATAAGATTTCAATGAACTCCTATATAAATTTCCAACAAGCATATAAGAATAATCCAAATATTGTAAACAGCTTAGAAAAAGGCACAACAGGTGGATCTAATTTGAGGAAATTAATATAATCTACAATGCCAAAACAAAAAAGCAATTTCAAAAATACAGTCAACATAGGGAATTAGCATACTATATGGGTCATATCATCATGATGGACATAACAAAAACAGATTAAAGATTAATTCTACAGACGTAGCAATGATTTATTGTGATTTTTTACTACAATAGAGTGAAGAATCACGACAGAAACATTTTAAACGTTAATATCAATGGATGTTACAACAGTCCCTTTAAATAAGAGATGCATATGAATTTATCTGATAAAGAAAACAATCAGCAATAATTGCTCTTATTCTAGCATTTTTATTGCTGATCATTTAAGATGGAACTAAAACAATTTCTCTAGTTTCTTGAAAATTTCTTTTAGTTATAACTTAGTCATGTGTGACCATAAAAAACTGTATACCATGCTGTTAAGGCTGGTTACTTTGAAGACATATACTACAATAGTTAGACAATATTTTATTATATAAATAAAAATATATTATTGTCACCTTTTTATGTAGTCTGTTTGCTATAGTTTCCTATGAAACAGTGATGTCTACTGTAATAATAACTGCAGTATATCTGCTTACTGTAAAACAATTTTTGCCACATTTCTTTAGTTAAAAATGTATTTTTTATGTGATTTTACTTGCTCTGCTAGTTTGTAATTAATGTTTCCTTAGTGATGCTTGTTGTAGACAACTTAGAGAATAAAAATCTTTTCTCCTTTACAACTTAATTTTTAAATTTCATAAGAATTTGGGTCTGTTTTAACGATCACAATTAGGCTACTATTTAAGCAAGATAGAAAGATTATAACAAGGAAAATTACTTTTTTACTCTTCTTTTCCCATCATAGTAAGCAGGGTTTATCTATTTCATATCATTCCTAGTACTTCTACACACTCATTTCCAAAAGAAATTTAGTCACAATTATTTGTGTCAAAGAATTAGTTTCTTAGAATTCTTTGCCACACCACATAAATCTATTTTTTAAAAGCGACCTTTATCATTTAATTTTAGAAAAAATTCAACTATATAAAAATTTTACTATATGTACATCAATAGCTCACTGAGTCAAAAAACAAGCATTCTCTATTCTTTAACTATCTTGTTCATGATATATTTACATCCATTGATTAAAAAAAAATAAGAAATTGTTTAAGTAAACTATCAGTATAAATTATAAAATAAATAATACGCCACAAAGCCTCCAGTATAAGAAAAAAAAAATCATAAAGAAAAAGGCACGTTTTTGATGCGTGTTAATTACAATGATTAAATATAATCCCCCTCTTAATCTTAATTTCAATACCAATAACCAATTTATTCTGCCAGAACAACCCCATTAAATACAGTTAAAACATAACTTTGGAGCTAAAGGAGTTAAAGTACTTCAGTACTTTATTTTAATAAAATGAATAATGAATAATATATTCCAATTATATATATAACTTATCATAAGCCATTTTAAATTTTATATTGTTATTATTTGAAATGCTCAATAAACCTTTAACCAACTCAATGCTAATCTTTAATTCTAACAAGTTTGCATTTTTACTATTATAGCCCAGTCCTCTAGTTAGCCCTTATATCAAAAAATATTAATAAATTTTAAACTATGTATATCCAGAAAGAACAATTATTAAAATGACACAAATGAGTTTAGAAAAATCAAAAACGTTCAGAGTTTTACCTCAATCGAAAACATTTACATACTCAAAATATCTCCAAAAAGAGGTTAACATAGAATTTTCCTTGATAGAAATAATATTAAAATCTTTTAGCTTATTTTAGAGTTGAGTTAAATCAAACTCTTACTTATTTCATAAGGGTAGCACAATTACCAAATATATCGTCATATAAAAACTAGCTATTTAAAACTATTGCTAAGCTATTGTTCACATTTTTTTCTCAATGCATGTTTTTCAAGAAAATTCAATTTAAATTATTCATAATAATACTAATACTATTAACATTACTTACTCAGGAAATTTTTTCCATTTAATAGTGGCAACATTTTGCTTTATTCAGTAACCACAATTAGCTACCAAAACTTGAGGCTTTTTAATTCATACTTGAGCACATCAATGCAATTCAAATTATATTTCAGCAAAACTCACATAAAATAGCCTTTTTTCATGAAAAAAAAATTTGAAATAAAAAATAATAAAAATCAGGACCAGATTCAGCTGAAAAGCAAAATTGACATTTGCAGTCAAGCGAGGGGAAAAAAAAAACGATTTTTTTAGTATGGACTTATCTAATAGATTTTTGAACAACAAATATCATATTCAAAAAACAAATTTTTTCGATGGAGAAGGACAAAAACTTATAAAAATATGCAACATTTGAGACAGGTGCTTTTTAAATCATGAAAATATGGTAACCATAAATAGCAGGACCAATATCAATCTCACGAATATATAGTGTCAAATGAAATTGTGCTGTTTCTCAAGATTTTATTACATTGATGTGGATGAAAGTGTTTAATGGCAATCATATTATTGCAGCTGATACATTTCTCAAGCCTTCCTTCAAGAATATATTCCAGTATTTCATACAGACCAGCAATTATACATGTTATATTTTTCATAAATAATACCGATACATCCAAATGATAATAGTACCAAAAAAGCGAGCTCATGACAAGATGAGGAAGATTGATCAAAAAAACGGTGCAGAAGTTGTATACAACTTTCAAGAACATAGATGAATTTCTATCAAAGCTTCTCCGTATTATAATAAAAGCCAATGAAGGTAAAAATAAAGTGATGGTTTCAGATGATAGTACAATTACAGAATATTCTAATGGATATGTTTCAAATTCTGGTGAGAAAAAATACCCTAAAATATCCATACCATCAAATAAATCCATTGAAACATCTCCTACTAAACTTGCAAGGTAAAATCTCCTGTTTGCGCTATCCTTGGCATTGTGGAATCCAAAGACCATAAAAAGAACTATTAATGCAGTTGAGGCTAGGGTTATCTTTAACAAGTTACCACCAAGAAAAAAACTGTTCATTATTTTTAGTGCATGTTTCTTAAACAATGTTACCACTCTAGGACATAAAAACAATGCATACACTGTCCAAAATATGAAAGCATATTTTATCTCATCGACAGACCCAGGGTCTTTTCTAAAAACAACTCTGTGTTTGTAGTCTTGGACAGCAAAAATGATTGTCGATAAAAATGCCAAACATACGATTGCATCTGCCATGTACCACAACCAGCAAAAGTGGTTCTCACTATGTGCAGATAAGTAAATATTAATAAAAAGTGCTTGAAACAAAACCAAACCGAAACAGAATATTTTACAGAAAATCTAAACGCGATCTTTTATCTCCGTATTTAGTTGAAATATGAAATTGAAAATATCTGTACATCCAAAAAAAACAAATGTGAAGAATAAAATTCATCAAATAAAATAAGTATGTCAGTAATGTAATTCATCTTTAGTTAAATTTATATAATACGTTGAATTAAAAGAATTTTGTAAATAAAAACTATACAAATATTCATCACTAGTTGTCATAATATGAATTAATCAAATTAAACAAATACAAACTTTACTGAATTGATTTTTCAATAATTTTGTATGATTCATTTCTCTACCTTAATGCGAATACGTCTCCTTGATGATAAATAATTAATTAACCAGTTGCGAACTTCATTCAATGAAATTTAAACCAATCAACTTAGCAGGTAAAGTGAAATTAAATTAATATATCAATTCAGAAACAATTATATAATGCATGGATAATTTACAGCCATCTAAAATCAAGGATAGCGTAAGTCAATTAAATACTAAAAAAATAAGCTAATAGTTAAATAGAGAAAAAAATATATATTTTGATTTAATCAAACTTTGTTTTAAGTTTGATACTGCATGCAGCTTTTAAAACTTCATATATGCTTGCTGAATTGATTATAAATAAAGCAGTGTACATTTTGTTGACAAGAGAATACCTCAAAGTATACTATTTTCTAGTTTTTGATGCTAGAAAGTCAATACACTAAAACACGATCTTGTGTTTTTAATAAGCCTCAGACTCTTTTTACAGTACGGAAATAAAGAAATACAATAGCATTAAACAATAAAATAAAAATCAATACATGACTTTCAACCATTGCAAAAAATCTAATTACGGAGCTGATAAAACTACCTGAACTTATGTGATACAATTTTTCTTTTGGTAATTTATATCATAGAATGATGATAGTGGTATGCTGAACTTATGTCATAACCTATGTCATAAATGATGGTAGTGGTATGTTAAACTTTTCTAAGTGAACAATGGTGAATTTCAAAATTGCTCCATTAGCCTTTAAATCATGAGAGGGAAATGTTTTCTATCTATTAAGGTTAATAATTTTGCGAAAAAGAGTTTTAAAGAACTTGAGAAAGAAGAAGATAGGGATGAGTTGTTTTAACTTCAACAATAAAACTGCAAATTAGTTTAATGACAAGTATAAGATCTATTGGATCATTTATAGTTTAAAGAACCTGAAGGTCTGGAAAGCAGATCTACAAAACATCGGTTTTGAAAATAGAAAAGGACCCTAAGTTACATAATTCTGATCTCAAATTGGATCAACCTTTGGCATTAAAGGGTTAAAAGTTTATAAATACTTTAGATAACTAAACCTGCCCAGCAGGTAAATTTAAAAGGTATTATTGATAAAGAAACATGGAGCTAGATGGATACAATAGCTCTTTAAAAAATTGTATTATATTATACTTATAGAGTTGCTGACCACCATAGTTTACAGCATAATAATCAAGATATGGTCGTATGAGGACGTATCTTATATATTGAAGCCTATTTTGATTAAACATTATCTTAATCACATTGGATTTTTTTCGAACACTTAACATTTAAATGCGGTTTAAAATTAGGCTTTGCATCAAGGAGTTAACCTAGAGGATATATATAGATATATATGCATAATAGAGACTTGAGAACTATAGAAAATCAAACTATAGGAAATTTTGTTTCAGTTGAGGTCTAGATTCCATGACAGTACGATAATAATTTGATATAAGTAATTAATACCAAGTTTTAATAACGAAGTTGATGTTTATTGTAATGCAAAAAATTACAACAAAGCAACTAAAAAAAATATTAGTACATGATAATTTGTGTACATTAACTTTTAAGAATTTATTTTTTTAATTAGGTAACTATAAAAGAATTTTTTGTCTAATTTTCTGGAATAACGTATAAATTTTTCATAAGACCTATACGTGGTCTTATGAAAAATTTAAACGAAAAACATAAAAACAAATAAAAATATTTAATGCAATATAAGCGACTTTTAAACATTTGATTCTCAGAAAACATGTCACTTAAAAGGTATTAAACTACTTATAATAATTTTATTTTGAAAGATTGTTTGAGAGATCAACTTAAGCTTCCGTGCCTTATGATGTTTTTAAAATATTATTTTAGTCGATCTTTTAAGTAGGTTTTAAACAACTGGACTGCAAGTATATAAACAATACACATTAGCTCGCATCCGCAGGTTTATCTAAATTATATTGTTGTTTTATTGATACTCTTTCCATCTTCTATACTTTTATTTAAAAGTACTGCTCATTTCTCGGAAGTAGCTATAGTCTGCAGGTTTATTATAACTTGTTATTGTTATTCTATTGTTTTTCTTTCCATCGCCTATAACTTATTTAAAATTACTACTCATTTCTTGGAAGTATGATTTATTTACACAGTGCAGAAGTGGTCGATTTCAAATCACTTTACAAAGATGGAAATCATAGTGTTATGAAATCAAGGAATCGTTAAATTAACTAAAGATTATTTTGTTGTGAGTTTTAAAACAAGCTAAAATATATATCCCAAAATCAAAATGATGGAAAAAGCATGTGCTTGTAAAAACATTCAAACATTAAAGGTTGGAATGTTTTTATAAGCATCTGCATAAATTGTGAAACCCTTTTTGAATTAATTTCATCTATACAAAAAAAGCATATTTCTTATTAAGTATATTTTTTGAAATTTAAATGTGGTAGCATTTTTTAAAAGAAGAAATAGTTTACAAATTATTAATCTGGAATGTTTTGGTTTTGGCTGAAAGCAGTGTGTTGTATATAATGGTTAACCTCAATTTAGCCGTTTTAGACGAACTAGAGTATTTAATTTCAAAAAAATTTCCTGTGGAGGCCAAGGGACGGATTCCTAATCACGATAAAAAACGCTGTCTAAATTTCATATCTACCAACTGAAAGAAAATACATTAATTAACTGTTGTTTTTTAGAAACCTCCCCCTTTTCATGAGATGTCTCCTAATTCAGAGAATTAATATTTCTTCCTCCTTCATATTGTTGCAGCTCCCAGTAATTCATTTTTTTTTCTAATAAACGCATTGAAATCATCAAGTTACATCTCATATCCATAATAAATTTGGGAAACAAAATATCTATAAAATTAAACTTTCTAAATCTTTTTAAAAAATTAATTCAAAATATCCCATTAAAATTAAACAAAAAAACCTAATAAGAATTTGGTATCTAATTTTCATACACACTATTCTAATCTGCATTTTTTTCCTGTATGGAATAGTAAGATAGCTCAAACCTATACACGAAAAACATTTTGCTTGAAAATACGAGCAAATTACCAAAACCACACCCTCATATTCTTGTCTTAAAATAAATTTCTGAAGTAAAGTCTGGCCTATGATTTTCCTTTACCAGGCAGCTTTGAAAGTCTGCCACTTTAAAGTTAAGAAACATGATCCAATTCTTTAAAAAAAAAATACTGAAAAGATCTAAATACAATATTGTATCAAAAAAGTGTAAAATAAAGTCAGGAGCTTCTAATATCAGACTTTAACTTAAAGAAAGTTATTAAAACTTATCAAGAATAAACACAAAGTAATCTTAAATTAGAACGTGATTTCTCTTCAACTAGATCATACTCATAAAATAAAAATTCAAAAATTAATAGTTGAAATTTTCTAAAACTTTACAAATCCTTACAGTCACTTTAGTAGAGGCTGTAGTATTGTGATTTGACTCATAAACCAGATGTCCAGATGTTTGGAACTTCTCAGCTATAAAAAATATAAACTTAAAAAAACCTTCTCACAGATTCTCTGAAAATCCTATAAGAAAAAGAATAAATAGGCTTATAATCATTTTTGTCGAATTTAACATTTGGATGTGATGCAAAATTCTCAATGGTAATTAAAATTGCATCATTGGTTGATAGAGATAGAAATTATAAATTCCAATAAGGAGCATTTATAAGCACCAGTAATAATTACTTATCATAGATCATTCAGCTTTCCAGAACTTATCTTCTTCAAAAAAAAAATAGTTTGAAAGCCTTCAGGAAACATTTAAAGAATTATACATGTGTTAATTCAAAAAAGGTTTCGGTCAATAGCAAGCCTTAATGGTGTTTATAATTAGCTTGATCAATTAACTATTCAACTTTTTGGCTTCAAGCCGCTCCAAATTTTTTTTTTAAATTATTCCTTCAAAAGGTTTTAGTCTCAAAGGAAGGGTGGCAAATTTGTATAATAGTGGAGACTTTAACACTGTAATCAAACAAATACCTTTAACTAAAAAAAAAAATTGTATAGATCAGACATTTTAAAAAGATATAATTTGAAAGAAAAAAAACTTACTTGTATAAATATTATATCCGTTTATATGAATAAATCAATATATAATGCTAAGGTTTAACTCTCACTTTATGTAAATCACTTTCATCTTCATAAATATTGTTATTTAAAGTATTAATTTTCATTGAAATCGAATATGAATTGCTTTTTTAATAAGCAATCACATCATTTAAAAAAAAAAAAAAAAAAAAACAACCAGAAGCAATTGATATTCACACTAGAGTTTCCAAGGCAAATATATTTTTCACCTTTTAAACAACCTTATAAATGAAAGCGAACCCAATAATAATAGATGTAAAAATATGAATATACAATATATTGATTGCTAAATATAAAATGTCAGAACAGGGAAATTCCTTGCAATTGTGTGACAATCAAGTTTTGCAATGCTTTTGTTTGTTTTTGCAAGGGTGATAGTTGTAATGTTCCACTCAACTAGATTTAAAAAAAATTTTAAATCAAGTGATAATTTGGGTGATTTAAAACACTAATAATAAGCTAAAGTATTGTTAGTCAAAGTTTTTCACACCTATGCTCAGACGGGAGACCTCTATGTCAAACTAATTAATTATCTTACTAATCAATAATCTGAGTCTTTCAGAAGCATTTCTAGGCGCCTGAAAGTTGAAATTCTCAGTGTCCATTTTGCTTTTAATATTAATTACATTGATACATAATTATATATTTAAAACTAAATATTCCAAAAAATTTATGGAAGTAAATGTTAAATTGCTTTAAAAATGTCCAAATTCATTTTTATGAAAATTAAAGATTTTTTAGTAGCAAAAAATAAAGCAATAAACACAAGAAAGCAATATTCTTTAACATATATCACACAAAAGAGCTTGGGGAAAAAATCGTGATGTATGTCATGTGGGACTGAAAGAGGTAAAACTCTGCGATAAAAAATTAACCTGTAGGCACATGCTTTTTATGGTTAGATTTCCATGATGTGCTTACATTCCTCTGTGCTCCAATGCCCTAAAAAATGTTTACATAAGGTATTTCAATTTTTACAATTGTTTATCAATCAAGGGGAGACCAAAACCAAAAAAAAACCTATTCCTTTTAAAAAATTTAAATATTAAATTTTTCTCAAAAACGTTATTAAATTTTTTAATGATACAAAATGCAAACACTTAAGATTGCTTGTATAAAAACAAAACCAACGATTTCTTGAAAATTGTTCTAAGTTATTTATTTCTTAAATCTATATCTTAACAATTAACAAAGTAATTTGATTTTGTGTAATACCCAAAGAATAAGAGGGAGAACTTATCAATTTTGAGTTTGAGAGAACAGCCCAAAAGTGAGGCTAAATATATA